>JAPMOQ010004434.1:4132014-4161511 GCA_026543055.1 Argiope trifasciata | reverse complement strand
TTATAGAAAAAATATTTAAATTTACGGAAATATATGTAAAAGAAATCTGAGTATATTTATATAGATTGGAGCAATACACATTTTCAAAGAAAATAATGCTGATTATATATATATATATATATATATATATATATATATTTCAGCATGGTTTTATTTACAATCATTTAAGTTCCTGCATTTTTGATAATGCATCAGAATTTCATTGATCGATTCAGATTTACAATACGTTAAAGTAACTCAAAACAAATATACCGTCCTAAGATGAACTAGGTAAGAGTTTCCTTTACAATAATAACATTCAATGACTTTTCAGGTCATATGGGGTGGAGGACGACTCAATTTTAAAACGCCGCATCAAACAAATTGCTTTGAAGGGGAAAAAGAATTTTTTCTATACATCAAAGAAATAGTTCTGCTATTTGAAATACGACCTTTCAAAGAAATCAGCCATTATGCATTTTCAAAAGCAGTTACGGATTGGACTACAAGCCATTAGACTGCTGTTTTCAAAGAACTCTCTTTGTGTGAGCGACCCAATGGGTCTATGTTTACATCCGCATTTGGGGGAAAGGATTTAGGGACATTGATAAATCGACAGACGATAAACGCATCATGAACTTCTTCAGTTCGAAGGGAACGTTACACCCCATTTCTGATTTCATAGATAGTGTCTTTGTGAAAAAGTAGTTGTCCTGGTATTTTTTTCCCCTTTTGCTTTTTATGTTCATTTAACTGCAGATTGCTTAGTTTCTTCTCTAAAAGAACAGGATGTAGTAGAGCTATTTATTATTGGTATCTGAATTGCAATATAGCTTATTTAACTTTTCAGTCTCTTTCGAGAATCTTCATTGGATCGGATATGAATTCCCTTACAATAAAATACTACATTCATTTTCAGGGAGTGGAGCCTTATCTAGAAACTATTACAATTCTCAAAGTATATGATTTTTAAATAATTATGTAGAGAAAGTAATAATAAAGCCATTTTTTATAGTCTGTGAGGATAATAATATTAATATCTATATTTGCCAATTTCTTTATTAATAGCATAGCTTTTGTTACTTTATAGAGATGAAGGTTATCTTATCCAGTTAATCTTTCTGATTGTACAAAAAACTATTGTGAAAGAGCAACTATAACATATGAAGAGTTTTATAAATCTGCAACAAAATTTGCTTTTATTTTTCTAAATTATATTGAATTAGATCGATTCTCTACTTTCCTTCCATTATTTAATGGGGGGTTTTTTGTAGATTTTTGATTACTTTATTCCTTGTTCTTGCAGACTTAGGTAAAATTTCTTTCATGTTGCTCACTCCAAACATTTATTGTATTTGTTCAGAAAATCTTACATTATAAGTCTTGTTCCTACATTATATTATTTTAATGTATCTTTTTTCTATGTTATATTATGAAAAACATTTGTCTTCTAAGAAAGATCGAAATTTGGAGAATGGACACTTTCACAGATGAATATTAACATTCACATACTCTCTTAGGATAAGGTCAAAATATTTGCTATATATAGTTAATTCTTGATGCAATAACAAATAAACACGCAAATGTTGACTATGTCAATGATTTCTTCTTCACATTTCAAATGCAAATAAAATGTCACATGGGTAACTTTTTCGCCTCTTTTATTGAGAGGAGTGGCCAATCCCTGTCAGTGTAGGAGTTCTTCAATCTTTAGAGTGGTGGTCATCGCGTGTCTAACCGGAATAATTGAATGTCCTGGTTCTGAATCATAATTTATCATTAATCATTATCATTATATCAATTTTTTTCAAATAACAAGAATTATTATTATAATATAATATTATTTAAAATTTTATTAATTTGATATATATATTTGAAATTCACAAAAACCATTTTTAAAAGATTCTCATTCCATTTTAAGTTATTATTTTGAATTAGACCCCTTAAAAAGGCGAACCATGGGAATATTATCGACTGTAAAGTTATTTATTGAGCGCCTGTGTGTTTGTTACTTTCTGTTAAATCTCAATTTTTTCTTTTAAATTAGCCTGATTTCTTTCTTGTATGTCCTCAGTCCTAGAAGGTATAGTTTGTATCTACCGATATTTTGCAATCACCGAATTCTATCCGATAATAGAGTAAACAATTGAACGGTTTTCTGAAAAAATGACGTAGAACCAATTAAAGGAATTTGAAGTTACCATATTGTAAAATAAAAACGTTCGTTTGGCGAAATAAAGATGTCGTTATAATTGTTAGTTCTAACGTTAACTCAAACGATTTAGCTGTTTGTTTCATTAATTTGTTTCAATATAGAGGTAATAAATAATATTTTATAACCTGGGTAATTAAAATACCTTGCATTTTATATCAAAATATTACTAAAAATTATTAGGAGAAAAAAATTAAATTTCGATAACTATGCATGGTGACAAAAATTTTTTGCTCTGTAAACGTAAACTAATCGTTATCTTCAGGTAGAGAGAGAGAGAGAAAAAAAAGGTATTTCTCAAATCCTTCCTTCTTTGCATATTTTCCCTTTAGATCGTGTTTTATCTCCTTTCATCTCCTTTGAAATATAACTTTGAAATTTACGTCGTTTTGCTAACATAAACTTATTCAGCCTGATTTAAATGGCTAAATTGTTATTATTATCTTTTTGTATTGCATGCCATCTTTTTATTGAAACGATAAATAAAACTAAATCTTCACTTTGCATTTATTTTTCTTCCGAATGCTTATTTTTCTTCATTCGTGAAACAAAAGCTTGTTATTTCTGTGAAGGGCAGTTTATTAAACATTAAAGGGACATAAAAAAATATTAAACATAAAAAAATGAAATAATTTTCTTACAAAAG
This sequence comes from Argiope trifasciata, assembly GCA_026543055.1. Taxonomy (NCBI): domain Eukaryota; kingdom Metazoa; phylum Arthropoda; class Arachnida; order Araneae; family Araneidae; genus Argiope; species Argiope trifasciata. The sequence continues at coordinate 4,158,674 of JAPMOQ010004434.1, read as the reverse complement.
ATTATTCTCAATAAGATGGATTTCTATTAGCAAAATGCTTTCTTATTCGTCTATGTAAAACTTGGTGAAAGAAATCTGTTCCTTTTCTTAAGTTCAATAATAAAATACTATATCAACCGTGTACAACATGTCAAAGACTACTTCCAATAAATATCTAATGAGAGGTTCAAAATAACCATTTATTCAAGCATATAACTAGAGAAAGATATAAATAAATATCTTATGTGCCATTTATTTTCATAGAAATCCATTTCCGTAGTGAGCATGGTTAAAAAATAATAATTAAGAGGTAAAATCAACTTTTAGGATTTTAATATAAATATAATATTTAGATTGCACATTTTAATTCATTGCTAATTAAAGAGATTAAAGGAGAATTTATAACATAATATCATGTTAAAGGACCATTAAGCTATATATATATATATATATATATATATATACATAAGCAAAATACATTGCTATTGTTATAAAGGAATTTATAAGGACTGTGGTTGCTGAGAAAGGGCATGTAATAAAGGGGATTTAAAAATTATAGATTCTAGATCTTTAAGAAATCTACTCGGAAAGGGAATAAATTTATATTAAGAGAAAAAGTAAATAATAAAAAAGTGAGGATTTCTATCAGGCAGGATTTAGACATTTTAATTTCTAAAATATCTCGAAAATATAATTGGCCTCCAAAGGGTTTCAAAGAATGGAAAATAAGGGTCATAGAAGAAATTGAAACAAAGTATAATGCGGGTGATGTCAGAATAAAAGAATGGGAATCAAACTAACAAATCATTAAAAAAAGAAATAAAAAATTTAAAAGATAAATTTATTATAACTGTGATAGATAAATCGGCAACGGATTTCTGTATAATGTGTAAACATAATTATAAAGAACTGTTAATCAGTGAATACAATTCCAATTTGACTTAAGATTTGGATAATTCTTGTAAAAAGGAACTTGACAAAAGATTGTTAGCTTTAGCCAAAAAAACTAAAATTAAAACTTGATCTTTAAAGTATCCCTATTTATTTCCAACTGTTAAATTTCATAAAAAACCACTCAAATTTAGATTCGTAGTACAGGCAGTTATAATTACTACATGGGGAAGCAATTTTTCGAAAACCTAAAATTTATTCTAAGGAAAATTGAAGGAGATTGCTTTGTTATTAATAATACCAAAAATGTTTAGGATTTTTTAAAAGATAACAAAATTTATAAAATTAATACTTTTGACTTTGAAAATTTATGTACCAACCTTCCCCATGAGAAATTAATAAATGTCTGTAGTCTTTTATATGACGAATATTTATAATTAATAAACATAACTGGTTGGTTTTATGTAATTTTAATATTACCGAAAATTAGGTTTTCAATGGTATTGATTTTTACAAATAAGTTAAGGGTAGGGCAATGGGTACAGTTTTCTCAAGTGCTTTAGCCAACATTTTCCTAGATTATTACGAGAAAAAAAATAATTAATAAGTACTTAATAAATGGATGAAGATTTATTGATGATTTAATTTTGATAAATTTAGTGAATACCAATATTGTTACAAATTGCTATCCTAAATAATTAACTTTAACAGAAACAAATAAAAATCATCTTGAAGTTACTTATTTGGATTTGAGGATCGAAACTACTAATGATAAAACAATAGTGGGTATTTGTGATAAAAGAGCCGAATTCAGATTTAATATAATTAAACTCTGCAATTATCACTCTAATCTTAATTCTAAAATTTTCAAAAATTTAATTTTCTCAAAATTTAATAAAATTAAAACAATTTATAATAACAAAATTTCATTTATAAAAGCAACAAATAGTTTTATTAAAAATTAAAACAATCATGTTTTTCCCCAAAACTACTACAATATCAATCTTTTTTTTAAAAAAATGATGAATTATTAGTTAAATAGATGGTGCTCATAAACTACACTTATCTTTATTTACACTGTATTATAATTAGAAAGGCAGTTCGGTGATATTTTTCTGTAGTTGGTAAATCCTTCCGCTTTTTTTACCCTTACTTATTTAATTGAGTTGTTTGTTTCAATTTTGGTTGAATATTTTTATGTGGTTTTCTTGTTATACTTTTTGTTTCATTTGGTGAAGTTTTTTAATGTTTTACTTTGTTTTTGTGTTTTTTGCTGTTTGAATTGGTATGTCTCTTTTGCCTTAATTTTTGGGGGATTTTCGAGTCATGAAGTGTCAATACTTTTGACCATTGCTTACTGATGCCTCACAGAAAAAAATCAATTATTTTGAATCCTTGCCTGGAAGTGACCCTTGACGAAGTTTTCTGGCCGAATTCTTTTTCTATTGGTTTTAGTTTTGCTACGGTTGTGTTTCTTTCTGCTTGGCTTATTTTGTTAATTAATTTATATTGAATTGAGTTTTAATTTTCGACGTAGTTGGTTTCGTTTTAATTTTAGTTGACCAGGAAATGGGTTTTAATTGTTCTTATAATTTTATGGATTTATATATATATGGGCTAAAAGTGAAATTGAAAAAAAGATGTATGAAGCTTTTTTTTATCTATTTCGGTTACTTGAGTATAAACCACATCCAATTATTAGTCTCCAAGGAAAAGCCTAAAATCGACCGCTTACAGGCTCTTTTACATGTGTAGATTTTTCTATCCAGCACAATGTCATGAGACTAATAATAATGCATAAGCACATTCATTACGACAGAAAGGCTTAGGGAAACCCCTTCCACTGATATACAGGAGAATGTTACACTTATGATAAAGCAGTAAAAGTTGAACTTCTGTGCTAATAAATATTATATGTGCAAATAAATATTATAATGAAACATGTTTTCTTCTATCGAGTATGTATGATAATAAACAGGTGGTTAAAAATTTTCAGTTTCCCGAATCGTGTTGTTTCTTCATCCGTTCTTCCTCACCTCTTCTGCACTGCTTGTCTCAAATTCCCTTCTTAATTACAAGGGATTAACCGAATATTTGTTTACAGTCCCCACTTGTTCCTAATCGATCGTCTCTGGGTGCTAACTTAGCAGAATATTTTGTGGTGGTAGGTTTATGATAACCCCGTTTTAAGGAGCGAAAGACTATGTTTATGACCCATAAATTGTCCCATACTGCGCAAGCAGGGTGTTTACGAGCTAACAGCACTAGCACCTAGATGCCTACCATCATTGTAGGACGCTTTTCCCAAGAAAACCCTGGGGGCCGAAAACGCGAAGTTGCGGTCTTATGTCTTATGATAAGGTTTACCATAATTTGGATCTTTATCGCACAAATGGTACATTTAGGTTGGTATGGCAACATAATAATTACTATATCTTAAAGACTTCCTCATTTATGCGAAATTATAAAATAATAAAAGCATCTTTATGATTAAAAATTCTTTTTTTTTTTTCCTCTTGCTGAAAACGCTTGAAAAATTATGTTATTGCTTCACAGAAGTCCGAAATAAATTTCCAAAAACTTTCTTTAAACAATTTATTTATTATGTATATACCTTTTTTTCATAAAAACAAAAACAATTATTTGAAACACATAACAGACATTGAAAATCATTAAAATTTATTACTCAAAAATTTTAAAAGTCACAACGATACAGAAAATAATTAAAATGTTAAATAATAATTTGACAGATTTACATAGTTTCAATTAATTATTACATAATTCAAAGCAATCATAGTATATTCCTCCTATAAAAAGTAAAGATTGGAATAATAATTTAATAACACAAGCAAAAATCTATTATCTTTATTACAATCATGATTAATATCAAGTTGCGCCACTTAAAATCACAACCAACCAACCACCCTAATATCAAGTAATGCAAATGATAATGCATTGGAAGAGAGTGTTAAACCACTGCAAATAATGCATTTGACTTAAGTACCTCATGGCTTTTTCTCATAGATAAGTTAAAATATTTCTTTCATGACAGTTATTTTCTATAAAAGTATTTCCATTTTTTGAAATAAAATTAAGACATTAAAATCAAAATTTTGGCTGTATATATTGACAATTGCTCATATTCTAAATAACTTTCTTTTCAAATTTTTTGAAAAGACTGCAAGAATTTGGGATATTTAACTGAAATTATTAAAAATGTGTACCATCATCAAGTTTTTAAGGAGGATAGATGATACAGAATTGCATTTGAAGTATTTTTATACACTTTTATAGCCAAATAATGACATCACCATGATTTATTAGCCTCATCATCCTTTCTATTATCAGTTTTCGTAAAAGTCTGGAAATGACATTGTCAGTGGAATATAACTTTTCTTCATCAGTAACAGTGCATGCCTATAACTAATCGTAATACTTTAATTGCTTCCAGTGAATTATTTGAAAGATTATGAAAAACTGTATTTCATATATATAACAAATTATTATTACACTAACAATCAAATTTTGACTTTACAAATAATTCGTTTTGCAGTTACAGAAACTACAAGTAAAAAACAAGAATTAGATAACCAGTTTTGAGATCTAATTATTAAATTGATGAATTATTTTATCAAAACCTGAAATATTTAAATAGAAAGAAAAAAAAGAAACCTTTAGGAAAACAGATGATAATACAAGAATGATTCAATGGATGACAGTACAAGATAAAAATATAAGAGTGCTTAAAGCCTTTTTCCAGTTTATGTAGCAAGAAAAATGTTTAGGAACCTGAGCAAAGAGCTATGTTTGGAAAACATATTAAAATTTACTTTTATTCTAGAAATATGCAAATTATGATTTACTGGTTTTAATATCATCTAATATTTTGTTTTATATACTCTATAACTGATAAATAATATTTGGAAACCATATATTATTAGAATATACTTTGGGTACATGCGAAAATTGAAAATTAGTCATACAAACATATACAGTTTTTATTTAAATGATTCTTGAATATTTTCTGAACTAGTTTTAGTAATAAAAGAAATGCATTTTTACAGAGAAAATATTACTACCTCTAAAGAATAAATAGGTGCTAAACTGTTCGGAAAAAGAAAAATAAAGCTCATTAGCGTAGTTCGTGAGTCAGCCATGTAGTACAAGTTGGTGGAACATGTCGCGGAACAACCAGTTGCAAATGAAATAATGATATTAAGGCATTGAAAGCGACTAAGTCTGATGACACAGCAAAAGAGGTCGAAAATGGGAAAAAAGGATGAAACGAAGCAAAGAATTAAGCATTCATCGCAATGATTCAGTTGCTTGTTTAATATTAGGAGTTACTATTCATTTTTATCTGAACACTTGAACTAAAACATGACGCAACAGATTGATATTCCATTACACACAGTTGTTGAATATTACATTAATCGCGTATTATTCCGATAGAAATTTAGCAAACCTCTATTTAATTGCTTGAAATGCATTACTTAAATGCAATGATAATTCGATTTTAACAATGAAAGAAAGATTCGAAAATATAACTGCTTTTTTAACAACAGCACTCTATTAATACTGTTATTCTTCCTTTTTATATAAAAAAAATGTTTCAAATTCTACATTTTATATCAAATATTTAATTTTATTACTTTTTATAAGAAAAAAATATATTTTATATTAAAGCTATTTAATATAATCATTATTTATAAGCGATTTTCTGAAGGCAATTAAAATCCGTTCATTATGTAAAGAATAGACAGTTTCTCCACAAGTAAGCATTTTTCATTGACAGTGATAGTAAAGTACTTTTCAAATACTTTTAAAACTAGTATAGATACAAAGATGATTTTAAGAATCCGATGTTTTAGTATGCATCTTTATTGTCACGTAAAATTTATTTACAAGTAAATTTCTTGATCTTTTAAAAAAAATTGAAAAGATATTTCTTTCGATTATTTATTTATTTTATATATGATTGCACATAAATTATGTTCTTTATTCAATAAAACCGGGTAATATAATTTCCAAATATCAACAATAATTTTCATTTTCATTTTAAAATGTATACGTTATTTTTGAAAATTTTATAGTTCTAAAAAATTATTAGGTATATGCAATTTTTGGACATTTATTTCATAACGAAATATCAATTGACATAAACAAATTATTAGAGACAATGAAAAAAGGCTGGGAACTAATTAATTACCTATATTAATTTGGTTGATTACTAAGCTTATCTACACAAACTACTCTTTTTAAGCCGTATTTTCATTAATTTTATGAAAACATGATTTTAAAAAGTACATCGATTAATACAGAGATTAATACATTTTTTTCTAGAAGAAAATACGACATACATATCTACACAAATCAATATTAAAATATATCAGTTTAAGAAAAAATTAGCTAAACGTAAGATCCAGCACATAAGCGATGTATGTTCTTTTGAAACTCGGAAAATTCGATGGACTGGAATTCTAGAAGTGGCTACAGTAAATTATTAAAGATATTATAAATAGATTTTATTAAAAACGGATATTCTGTTAAGAGAAGCTGTTTATTTAACTCTTCAAAATGTATCACTGACTAAAACAGTCTTTTAAAAAAATTTCATGTCTAAGCTTAAATGTTGAAATCTGTCTCAAACTAGTCACAGAGAACACAAGGGAAAGGGAAAAATTGCTACATTGCATCAATCTGCCAATATACGCGAAATCAAAATTTGATTTAAAATAAATTTAAGGGACTATCCTTTACTAAATAAACAAACAGTAACTTACCTTCATCGATTTGACAATTAAGTAATGTGTGGGCTGAAAATGAATTAGATTCTTCTTGTAACGAAATCTGTGTCATTTTTATTTTTTTTTAAACTGCAAAATCGGCAAAGGGAAAAAAAATAATGTATTTTTGTCAACACTTCAATTTTATATTAAATTATTACATTAGAAAATTATTTAGAATAAAGGAATTTATTATTTCGAAATCCATGGTGTATCTTTTTACTAAACAGTAAGATAATCAAAACTTCTAATATTTAATATTTTAGTCATTTTCTTGAAGTTAATGAAGATTTTAATTTCCATTTTCTAAATATTTTTGTTATGAACAACTAACGTAATACATTTTGATGTTATGACAGATACAAAACCCCGGATGTATGGATTTTGAGATAATAAAATAACATATTTCTCCATAAGTATATCAATAAAATAACCGATGCAGATTTCTCCACATGCAGATCAATAAATCTACACATTAAAAATAGTGAAGATTTCAACAATATGTTACTTGATACAACAATTATTTAATATAACCCAAAATTAATTATATGTCTTTGGAAATTGCAGTTCATATAAATAAATATTATATAATTGAATGAAAAAGGCTTTTTTCTCTCAATGTAGATCAATAAATAAAAAAATTAAAAAATAATGCAGATTTCTTAAAAATATAAGTGAAAATTCGACAGAGGAAAGTCAATAATTGATTGATATTACTCCGAATGAATGATATATATTTGAAAATTGCTAATTGTATATATGGTTACTATATAATTGAATAAATAAAATAACATAATTCTCCAAATATAGATTAATAAATTAACAAATTAAAAGTAATGTAGAATTTTACAAATGTCGGTCAATAAAATATCAAATTAAAAATAATTTAAAGTTTTTCAAATGTAGACAAAAATGTGAATTTTTTAAACGCATGGCTAAAATTTGAACTGAGAGAAGCTCTAAAGTTTAAAATCCAACAGAAATGAAGAACAATTCCATTCCACTCAAGAATTAATGAATGTGCATTTGGCTCTCTTTGGCGTCGAATTGGATTATAGCACATTCCTGGAATAAAGACTTTCTCTTACGAAAATGATTGTGGGGTTGCCAAAGAATTTTCACTTCGCTGAGCATTTATACTTTGGTGCACAAAACTAGGTTAAATGTACCATGTGACAGATACCACAAACAGCTATTACAGGAAGAATATTGTTCTAAATTGTCTAAGCAAATCTAGGAAGAAGAATGCTTGGAAGACAAAATAACTTTAAATAACGTAAAGGTTGTAGTAAATATTTTCTATAATGAGATAAAATTATGATTGCTATGTATAGAATAAATATTGAAACTATATAAATTTGGAAATGGTAACTTGTCTCAGTTTTTATGAATTCTGAAATAAACTGTTTTCACGTCATTTAACCTCGAAGTTAAAATGAAAATAAAGTTGCTTTTCTTAAGATCTTAAGTTCATCTAACTATAAAAAAAAGTTCGCCTTCAATTTCTAATGGAGGAGGATTTAATATAAATTTAGCTAATGCTGATCCGACAGTCAGATTGTAGTTTGTGAGAAATGCGTATTTAATGCTAACGTAAAATATATGTTTGTCAAAAATCATTTTTATACTTAAAGTAATAAAAGATATGATAATTATCGGACTCTCAATTAAATTATTTTAAGTCATTTGTTTCTAATGCTAAAAGGTGCTTTATTACATAAAATAGCGTATTCATTGGTAAACTCATATTTATTTAAATTAATTTTAAATGTCAATATTATTGTCATTCAGTAGACATAATAAAATCTGCAGCATATACTAAATGCCCCAACCATTTTCAAAATAACTGAAATTCAAAATGAAACAATTCTATAGTCACAAATTAACAATATTCACAATCATGCTACTTATGCTATAACTTCGAAAAAATAGTGGACTTTTCAACAGAAATTAAAATCTGCAGTTTGACAGAACAAGAGTGACTGGCTTCCAAGCCTAAGGGTAATACTCTCCCCGTGATCTGAGCGCCTTGGTTCGAGCATGGTTATTCCTTACCATGTATTCTATTTGTGAGGCGTGTAAAAGAACCTCCGCCCTTCTGTAAAAAGGGGTTGGGCAAGTGAGCGTATGAATGCCATCTTCATATGAGCTTAAGTCAGACTTTTGCCCTCGGGTGCTAAGGAATATTTTCCCTTAGACGCTAACGCGCCCCACTTTTCTCGATCTCTTGGACTTGGTTTCAATTGGTGTTCAAACCAAGAAGGATAAGTAACATAAGGCTTATTGTCCAAATTTGTTTGTCTGCAATTTAGTATCAGCGCAAAGAAAAGTGCGAACATTCTTGCTTTTAAGATGTTTAAATAATAGCATTAAATTTATTTTTTAAAAATTGATTTTGATGTTGCAAATGCTGGTAACCATTCATATCTGAATATTGAGAAGCTAGTTATTTGCTATTCAGAACGTAACATTTCCTTATTTTGCTTAACATTCATTATTTTGTTTAAAAAATATAAATAGAGCAATTATTCTTACAATATATTATTTCAAAATGTTCTCTGAATATACATTTTAAACCATATATTTTCTAAATATATACAAAATTAAGTAAAGTTTTATCTCAAATTCTTATAATCCCTTCCAGAATGGCTGTTTATTCCAACTGACAAACTGAGTGGGACCTTAAAACGGTTAATGCGCAAACCTAATACGCAACTGTAGTTTGCATTACTGAATTGGCAATTAAACACAGTGTTAACCCGTTTACGTATTGAGTATACTAGATTCACCCATCTCTACTTGTTGCTAGGTGAACAACGACTTATATGTTCTGTGCTATGTGACTCCCGAATATATGTCTGACATATAATATCAGAATGCCCAAATTCCAATGTTCAGCTTTTGCTATGTTTTCAATACGCGAACACTCCATTACAATCAACACATGGCAAGTCGCAACATGCTGAAGTTTTTGCATGTTTAAAGTTTATCAAATGTTATGCACTCATTTAAACTTGTTTGTTTTTGAATACTTTTGTACACTATATGTTTTGTAATTAGTTTACCTTGATATGATTTTAACCTTAGCTTGACCCAGCATAGTAAAAACCATAGCTTTTGTGCCAGAAAAATCAAAAAAAAATCAAAATTCAGAACGCCATAGAAATCGTCATAACTTGTTTGTTACTAAACATAGAAAAATAAATCAGAGTGGCGAATTAGCTTCTCCTATATACGAGGAACTTTTGTACTCAATGTGTTTTACGTATTTTTTTTATCATAGATGAAAAGTTATGCTCAACCTCTTAGTTTTGAATATTTTTTAACACGACCAATATTTCTGAATTTAAATAAATCAAAAATATTTTATGTTTACTTTCTATCTTTAATACAAAATTGATTTAATGTGCACTAGCTGTATGAAGACGAATAATTGGGTTAAGATTTAAAGGCCGAAGTTTCTACTGCCAACATTATCTAAAAGTTATTAGTGAAAAATAATTTCAAAACTTTTGCAAGATTTCACCTTTTTTCAATACATTTAATGATAATAATTCATTTTTAATAATAATTTATTTCTTGAAGTTTGGTAAAGTATATTAACTATTTATTTTGCGATAAATGTTGAGATATGCAGTATCAATAAAATTATTATGTAATGTCGTTTCAGAATGTAATATTTCATGGTTTCTACATAAGGTTTAGAATTTGGAATATATTATATGATATCTAATTTTGCTCATTTTCTTGGCAACAATAATTATTTTTTTGTATAACAGAATAATTATTTAAGTATTAATGTTTTAGATATTGATAGTGTCTAAAGATTTAAATTTAAATTTTGATCGTAGCAGAATTATATGGTTATTATTTTTACAAAATTATTGCTAAACAAATATTTTCTTTTATAGATAACTACATAAATATTCCAAACTAAGCATTTAATTTTTAATTTTAAGCTCATATTACTTAATGTAATGAAACTAATTCTTCCCCAAGCAATAGGCCTATTCTCTATTAGAAATTCGAAATAATTGATACATTGTATATTTATATGTGCATTAAAGGATAAATTTAATAAATATCTTTCTAAAACCTGTAGCATTGAAAAGATACAATAAGCTAAAAAAACCAGAAATTCAACGAATGAATTCATTCTGAAATACCCATATTTTAATAAAATAAATTTTACAATGGAATGAATGCATTTGAAATAAAGATTTTTTCGGCAGCTCATATTGACTGTCTGAAACATTTATCTATTAGCAAATTGTATGCTTATTACATTTTCTTTGAAGAAAGTTTTTATACGTTTCAGACATGACAAGCAGAGTCATTTATTCAATTTCCGTACTAGCACATTAAAATTTATCCAATATGGTCTTTATATTAAAATACCCATCAACTCAAATGAGTCCGAGAATTTTCGCTTATTATATGTCACTTTCAAACAGTTTTCACGCTAAAGGAATGAAACGAATATTAGAAAAGTCACTCAAACCTGTCTTAAACTTAGGGACCAGAATAAAAATGAAAATTTAAAATCATAGATCTATTACACTATTTAGCACGATAATTTTTCAAAGAATTATTTTGAAAAATTAATTTTGCATTTATTGATTATATAATATTTTTAATGTGATTCATGTTCCGTTCTGTGATTAAAATTACTTCAGAAAATATTTTTTCCCCATTTTATGAATTTTTTGAGCAAATATTTCGGACGTGCAAAGTTTAATAAATGTTCCTCGTTTATATCCTTGCTAACTCATTTAATTATTTCTTAGTTGACCAAGCAAAAAGTAAAATTAAAACTTACTAATACATGATAAAACAAATCAGTTATGGCTGCAAATTTCTTTAAAATTTTTATTGAGGACTTTTTTTTATTAAAAAGATTAACTTACTAGCATGTTTTCCTTTTATGAAGGAAGGAAACATTTAAAAAAAATTATATCATACTGAAACTTCATTTTTTGCATCGAAATTATTTATAAAAAATTGCATTACATATTATTATGAAAAATAAGCATCTAATTTGGAAATTAGAGCTATAATTATTGTGAAAAGCACAATAATAATGTCTTAATTCGTGCTTTTACGTTAATGAATAAGTTTCGATTATGGAAAATTATTTTCTTTAACCTAAAATAAATCAAGAATTCATTCCTAAATAGTGAAAACAGACGTCAATTTTCTGCAAAATTAATTTAGATAATGGTAATGAAAAAAAGTAAATGCACGATATTTAATACTGATGTCTAAAATAATTTCAATAACTTGCGGAGCCCTTATTGAAAAATATTTATCAGATAATTATACAAAATTAAATAATTTTAAATATCCTTGCATGGAAATCTTTATTTCAAAATTTCATTACTAGATACAGAACGTATTGGAACCGATACCGAAATTATATGTGACAGCTCGAAAACACCAAAGGCAGTTTGGATTTAGAAGAAGCTAAGATGGCAAAGTTGTAGAAAAGGGCAGTCTCCAAAAACTACACCAAATACGACTTAGATAATTTTATTAAAATTAATTTAATAATTATTATTTATTATAACTGGCTTTATACTTTTAAAATTTGAGTGCAAATATGTCCATCTTTACAGATTTTCATAATTTCGTTTTTTTTTTTAACAGGCTGTGTTTTTCTTGGATCATTTTTTCTACAATGAGTATCTTGAACAATATTTTAGATCATGCTGATGCATTACCATAGTTATTGTATTGGCACACTATTCTTTTGTGATTCAATGATGCATAGTTGTAATTGAACTTAGGATTTTGCGAGAATTCCTGCTACATTTCGTTGCATTCTCTGGAAAACTATTCATTTAAGTTGTCAGTAGTTGCCTCCATATGAAATGAAAGTATTTACAATATTTGAATACAATTTGGATTATTTGTATCCTTCCATAATTTGTCTAGCATGCTTTTTGGTCTTATGAACCCGAATAAACAATATATTGTTTGAGCTTACTATAAATTTTCTTATTCAATTGCGCTGAGACTGGAAACAGGTGTGAAAAGCAAATCTGTATTTTAAATCAGCTATACATAGGATTGTACTTGTCCATGTAACCTCAAGTAGAATGCTGGGAAAATATAAAACTCTATAAATGTAATGAGTCTGGATTTTGCTACTGCATACCGTTTAGCCTTAAAAGTGCTCAATGAAAAGAATTAAAAACATCTCTAAAATGAACACAATATTATTTGAGAGATTCGATTGTTCGCACCAGCTACTCATTTGCAGTGAATTCAATCTTTGATGGAAGTGATCGTCAAAGAACCACTCTATATCACCATTATATTCAATAAAATATTTCCTTGGATCTTCAAATCGATTCCCAAATGTTTCTGTTTCTTCTACCAGGGATTTTTTTATGATTCATTTAAATTTTAAATTTTTATATTGAGCATTTTTAGTCAACGTCATAATTTTTTTTCAGAATTTCTTAGGCAGAATTTTGCCTTTAGTCATTGGGTTTTAGTTTAAAATCTATTATCACTAACTAATTTTATTTTACACGTTATACTTGTGTTTCCTCTGTATATGTATAAAAATTGTAATATATTTGGAAATATATAGCTTTTTTTCGTTTTTTGAATTTTATTTTTGATTACATTTATATAAATGCAATCATTTATCTTATATACGAACTATATTTTCAGAAAATTGCCATATGCAAATCGATATTCAGGGCTTTGTTTTGTACAAATATATATGCTTTTGTGAAGAAAATTCTTTGTGAATATATATACATAATTTTTTATGAAGAAATTCGGATTTTCAGCGATTATTTCATTTTAAAAAATGATTTTTTAACAATAATTTTCAAACAATTTGAAAATATTTTATTCTTATAAATTTAATTTTAATTCAATTCTGTGTTTTCATTCATTATCTCTTTATCATATCTATGTTTGACTAATATTTACTTTATGAATGTCCGAAAAGAGTATAGGAAGTAAATATTTATTTGATATTAGTTCAAAAATATCATATATTTAAAGAAATATATATGATCTATTATCAGACTTTTCGAATATCATAAAGTATTTTATAAAACTTTTAAGGATGGTCAATATTTTGAAAATTTAATCAATTTGAATCGAAAAAAAGGTATTGAAGGATAATCCTATCAAAATAAATCTACCATGACTTCGTAAAGCATAAAGGTCAAGAGCATTTTGAAAACACAAAGGTTTATAGCATATTTTTTGCAAATTCTAATCTTGTGTCCTTACTAAAATTTTGTGTAATCTCCAAAAAATGTTAAATTCCATACAAATGATGAATTTCTATTAGAATATTCATCACCTTAAAATTACAGTTAACTATTGTAATAAAATATTTCAATTTTTTGATTTATAGTTTATGGATTTTATAGCATGGATTTAAGCCTAATTCCATAGTTAATCAGTTGAAATTCTTTTTGTTTCATCTTACTTAGAAATCATAATTAGCATTTATTGCTGACGATGATAAAAAAATTAATATATTTTTTTGTTTAAGGATGCACACATCTCAACTTCAAATGACGTGAATAGAAAAGTGCATAATTTACTTAAAAAACTAATTACTGATCTCCATACATAATTTTGATATTAAATTAATATATGATTTTCTACTCTTAGATTGAAAAATAATAATTTATTTTCTAATAATATGTAGTGGAAGTAAAGATTTCAATATGATTTATCTTTACCGGTAATATGTATTTATGAAATCCTACTTTCTCAAAAGGATTCCATGAAATAAGCTTTGGGGAAAAACAAGAACCTAACATTCATTTAAAAGATTTATATTACTATGTTTATCTTCAGGACATATTCTTCCGACTTAAATATTTACAGAGTGAAACATCTTAATGCATCTACAATGATCATCTAATGATGTTGAAAAATACGTTCTCTTTACTTAAAGATGAGAAAATAATGATAGTTAATAATGCATTGATTATGTTTCTACTTTTCTATGATTTCAAACGAAATTACATAGTGACATTTTTGACTACAATGTTCGCGCGTTTTATGAAGATACCATCCATACTTAGGATATAAATAGAGTTGATAAGAAATTTTCTTAATAGTTATTTAGATTAAATTCAGGAATTTATATAATTTTTCATAGTGATAATTTAAATTAAGTTATGCTTTAAAACTAAATTATAAAATAATTTCTGGAATCGAACATCAAATTTATTACAACAAATGTATTTATTATAAGAATTTTAATAGTAAATTCCAATAATTGCTTCCAACTCCTGAACAAAATTTCATAAACAGATAAAATTCATCATCTCTTATTGGATTTAAACTTTATTTAGTTTTCTCAACCTTGATTTTATTGTAATTACCTTATAAAATTCCTTATGCGATTATCTTTACTTCGTTTATGTAGGTGGAAATTTCGTCCTCGCTGGAAAAGTTTTGACTTATTATGGTTAAGGCCCTCTAATTGAAATACCTCATTTACATAGCATAAAGGCAATCGATATGCCATTTTTTTTCGTATTATTGACTAATATTATTTTGATATCGTTATATTTAAACGAATAGAAATATATCTTCCTAAAATATGGTAATAATTTTAGAAATTGTAATTCTTAATTAACATAACTTTATATCACTTTAAAAATATTCAAAAATAAACAATTCAAATAATTTTAAAAATTTCAAATCTTGCGCAATTTGAATAAATTGTCTCTTGATTTTAACATTCTGGTTCAAACTTAAATGATGAAAAGTGATTTTAACGATTCAGATTCAAGAATATTATAATAAAATTTGGTTACACCAACTTAATATTAAAAAATAACAATGGTTTCTTCAGTCTAAATGTAACAATTTAATAAATTTTTATCATTATTAAAATTAATAGTATTTCCAGCTTAAAATATAAATAAATGATAAAAAAGGGTGAGAATTATTTTAGCTTTCCTATTCATTAAAGCTTTCTAGTCAATATATGTAAAAATTGTTGATGAATTAATTCACCTAATGATTTTCATGACACAATATTATTAAATTTCTTTATTAAATTTCAATAATATATAGATTCTCCGAACATGAAACATTTAAATTCAAGTTCCAATTAATTATTTAAAAGTATATATATAAATTCATTATCGAAACTTTTATTGAATAAATTTTTGGGCTAAATTTTGTGGGCTGGGTTCAAAAGGATTTGTAAAATATCAGCTACATAATATTTTATGCATTTAATGTAATATTTTGTATGCTTGCATCTATGTAAGTTTGTTTATATTAAGTTGCTCAAACAAAAATTAAACGATCAACTTCCTCAATGTATATTGCGTTACTTGACTGGAATGAAAATAATCAAAGAAGAAGTTTTGATTTATCAGTCGCTGGGTATGAATATGTACAAGGTTTATAATATATATTATAGTCTTGTGCAAATATGCAAACTGATGTTAATATAAGGTAAGTAGATTTACAATCACTTAACTCACCAATAAGTTAATAGCCTTCCTCACTTATTATTTATTTAGGAAATACCCTTCTGGTTGTAAAAAAAGGAAAATTATCAGCAAAACAAAAAATAAAAGCTAAACTTTAAAAAGTCACAAATATATCTTTTTTCTCTGATACAAAGTTATTATGTCAAAGAAATTGCTTCAACTTCAGGAATTACAGCTCAAGTTTCAACTAGGAACGAAAGTTTCAAGCAAAGTACACATCTCAGGAATAAAAATGTTGAAACGGTGAAATTTAGTGAAGAATCGTGTGTTTATGTAAATGTGACCGAATCAGAGCATGACAATAACAAATATTATCAAGAGAGTGTAAATGATCCTGGCTTACGGCTATGGATTATAACTGATAAATTTAGAATGTTGTGTGTTAAAAATCATCAGTTTTCAATATAAAACAGTTTTTGCTAAAAATGCTGAAGGTAGATCATTTTCTATTACATATTACTTTAAAAAATTGCCAAATGGGGAAACTCAACTTTGCAGTCGGTTAATTTATTCAAAGACGCTTGACTCCGTATTTTGTTTTTGCGGTATACTATTTCCAAAAGAAGAGGAAAGGACCAAACTACACTATTTATAGTGTAGGTAGCTATAATAACTGGAGAAGGCTTCCCAATGTAATCAATGATCATGAATGCCCTAGTTGTCATATTAATTCATTTTTTGATTGGAAAGAATTACTATAGCGATTAAATATATGTTCGACTATTTATAAAGCAAATCAAGTTAATATAAGTAAAGAAACGGCACGATTCAAATTGCTATTTCATAGAATTGTAGATGTGATTTTATTTTTAGCATTTAATGATATTTCTCGTCGGTGAACCCATAAAACAATTGATAAGCCTAATAATGGAAATGTTTAAGTTTAATCAAATTGTTAAGCAAATACCATCCTGTGCAGATGGATCATATAAACAAAATAATAAAATCTAAAAATAGAATTGTGCATCATTTAGCACATAGATAACAAGATCAAATTATTGCTGCATTGAAAAATGTCCGAAACAAAATTGAACACAATATAAAAGCAACAATGTATTGTAGTATATATTTGGATTGCACTCCTGATATTTCCCTTATGGAAAAAACTTCAATCATTATCAGATATGTGAATTTTGAAGAGAAAAGATTAACTATAAGTGAGTCATTTATAGGGTTTATTGAAGTAACTGCTTTGACTGGTGAAGGA
The DNA here is from genome assembly GCA_026543055.1 of Argiope trifasciata. NCBI lineage: Eukaryota > Metazoa > Arthropoda > Arachnida > Araneae > Araneidae > Argiope > Argiope trifasciata. Next base: position 4,141,314 of record JAPMOQ010004434.1, on the reverse strand, counting down.
TAAGCAAAGACTCTATTGGAAAGATGAAACGAATTTGATTCTGATGTTATGAATTGTAGAGTATAAGTATACGACAAAGGTTTCAACATGATAGGGAAATTGGAAGGTGCACGGTCTAGAATACTTTCTCGAACCGTGCATGCAATTTATCTCCCTTGCTTATCACACTCCTTTAATTTATTAATTTGTGATAACACTTCCAGCAGTATATATTGTAAAAAAATCGGGATATTGCAAGGCATATTGCTTATTTTCCTCATCTGCAAAGAGATGGAAAATTCCACAAAAACATTTAAACATTACTCTTAAACCATCATGTGATGGTCGTTGAGAAGCCGAAATAGATTCGAATAAAACTGTATACATACAATATGAATAAACTCATATTGCTCTAAACGAATTTATTGAACTAAGTAAATATAATCCAGCGGTATCCGAAGCTAAACGTTTATTAGATGCAATACAAGAAATGCCATTTCTGTTGAGTTTAATAGTATGGTTTGCAATATTGTCTAAAATTAGCACTATCAATAAACTATTTCAAACAAAAACGATTGCTTTTGACTCGGCTTTCAATTAGTCAATAAAATTAAAACTGAAATCCAAAAATCTTGAACAAAATTTAACATATTTTTAAACGAAGCAAAAAGGATGGCATGTAGTTAAAACATTTCAGAATTTTCCTGTAAAACGAATTCGGAAAAGGAAAAGATTATTATCCGAATTAGTAGAAGACGAAATTATAAAAAACTTCGGTAAAGGAATTTAGGTGTTATTTTTTTAACACTGTAATTGATACTTTTATAGAAGACCTAGAAGAAGAAATAGATGATATATTTGAAAGTATACAAAATATTATATGATTAATAAATAATATATGATTTCAAATTAGTAACTGATATGAAATTTTTTGAAAAACAGAAGTTTGAGATATGCTCCAAACTTTTGTAAAGTTTGATAGCAAATATGTAGATTTAAACCTAATCCTAGAAATTTGTTTGCAACGACATTTGATTTTGAATGAAAGAGATGTAAAACGTATAAGACATATTGCAACGCATATTAAATAATAACCATAAAGATTTATTTATAAATATATTAACTGTTTTAAAACTTTTCTTTACATTGCCAGTTACTATAGCAAGTGCTGAGCGTTCTTTCACCAAATTAAAATTAATAAATAATTATTTTTCATCAAAATGTGTTCAGAACGCTTAAATTCACTTGCTATATTAAGCGTATTAAAAGAAATTGCAAAAAAAAATGTAATTTTTCTGAAATAACTGATGAATGAGCAGAAACAAAATCGCTATTTAAATAAACATGCATAATAAACATAAGCTATTTAATAAACATAATAATATGTGTTCATGTTTCCTTTTTTTTACTTCACAAAAAAATTAGGTCCCCAAATGGCTTCTTGCACGCTGGTGCCTTCGTATAGAAGACCAGTCCTGTGTATAATAAAACTAAAAGTGAATAGATTTTGTGCAACACCACCAATTTGGTGAAAACATCCACTAAGTTTTCACCTCTTGATCCAAATTAATTTATTTTCAAACACTCCCACGCCATGAAGAACGTAGCGGATGGATATAAACAATTTCCTAAAATCTTAATTTTATTATCTTCCCAAACATGATGTGATCCAATTTCGCATGACTTTTTTTGGATGCTTAGATGCACTGAGACGTAGCTATGATGTTAAAATTATATGGGAATTTCTTAATAGTTTTAAATGCATGTTAATAATTTGGATTACTTATTTAGATGTTATGGAGTCTAGTGTATTTTTGAGGAGTCATCTTTGATTATGAATGCAGAATAAAAACTAAAAAGAAATACTAGAAGCAGTTGGATATTTTTTAAGCATGCGTTTGAAAGTAACTTTTGACTTTCAGTATAATGTAGACTGTAAATGAAAAAATCTTGTACAACGTAACAGATGAATATGAAGAATACATTTCTTCACGTCTTGCAGTTGCCCTCCCAAACTAGAGTAACTAAATGTTGCATGATATTCTGCGCTCCTTAAATGCATCTTTGGTGTAATTTAATGTTTAAATTGTGCTCAAATACATCCGTTTTTTAAATGCATTAATTTAACAGTCTTAGCTATTATACGGATGCTATGAAATCTCTAGTGTGTAGATAAGTAGTTATGTTTGACTAGGGATCAGAAATAAGTAATAAAAATAAATATCAAAGGCAGTTTGACATTTTTAAACAAATTTTTGAATATCTGTATAATAGAGACTATATACAAATAGAGCTTGTAGAACGTAGCAGATGGGAATGAACAAAGCATTTCTTCTAATCTAGGTAATGTTATCTTCCCAAAAATTATGCAACTTAATGTTACATGATATTTTTAGCTTCTTAGATGTACCTTTGACATAATTTGGCTTCTTAATTTATGTTCAAACATCTCAGAAGTTTTTAAATGCATTAGTTTATTAATCTTGGTTATTTATCTAGATGTTATGGAATCTTTTGAAAAGTCATCTCTGATTATGGATGCAAAATATATACCAAAAAGAAAGCTGTTCGATATTTTTCAAACATATGTTTGAATGTAACTTTCAACTTCCGGTATAATAGAAACTATAATCGAATAGATCTTGTACAACAACACTAATCGGATGAAAGCATCCACCAAGCTTTTCCACTCGTGATCTCAAAGTAATTTATTTCCAGACATCCCCCCCTATGAAGATCATCGACCTGCTTTAGGGAACACTAGGGGGTGGGGCGAGAACAGCAGGGGTCCTCCACGTCAAAGCTGGTCCCTGGTGACGCATAATATTAACATGTCTCCAATTTAAAGCAGCCTGTGACAGAATCAAAGTTTAAAGACTCAATTATTTACCGGACTTTATCACAAGCCTTCTCCCTCCCTTCTAGCAGAGAAAGTAATCCAATTTCCTGTTGGCAAAGAGGAGAATTGTTTCGCCGCCGCAGCTTTCCAGAGTGAAGAGTCTTTAATTAAAGATGAAGTGCGGATGAAGGGGAAGGTTAAAAGCAGATTTAGATGTAGCGTGCCAAAGTGAAACGCTTTAGAGATGAGGTCTTCAATGTGAGTTTATAATTAGACATTTTTTTAAGATTAAACCAGAATAATCATGTTAGTTTAGCTAAATATGGAAAGAATACGCGTAAATTTAAAAAGTGAGTATTTGAGAGTAAAACATTTGAGGTATAATTATTTCGTTTCAGCGCAAGCTAATTTATTTAAAGAGGAGCATGAAAATCGGTTGGAAATTATACAATTATAATCATTATTTGCGGGGGCATCAAATATTCTTGCTTACGACGTAGGAATGTATTTTCTTTGCTACTACAAAAATAATGAGGAAATAATAATTATGATTCAATTTTTACGTGCATACTTCAATCTAATTTATTTAAAGCTTAATCCCTAGTTAGAATAAAGATGGGTAAATTATTTCATTTGTAAATGCATTGTGATTATTATACGATGAACTATGAATAATCGCTTGTTTAACTCGCACTATATATATATATATATATATAACTCAATTTTGAAAAAATCACGTTATATATTGGGAATTTTTAATCATATTTTAATTATTGTACATAATTCAGAAATAACCTTAATATCTGCAATTTTTGATAATAAATCTTAATTAGCTTAACACTTCTCCATTTGCAAAAAAGGTGCGAACTATCAAAATTTATTGAACTCATGTGATGGACTAAACTGGTTACACTCATCGAATATTATTCAAAAAACACAAATATTGAGCATTTAAAAATTATTTTTTCACCCAAAAGGTAGAAGGAAAATGTTCAATAATATTTTTTTTCTTCTTATGATCGCTTAGATTTTATAGTTGTTTGAAATATGTTGCAATATTATTAAAAGGTCATTCAAAACTAAATTAAAGTTACATGAACTATTTATTTTCTAAGTTTCACAGTCTTTATAATTAAAAAATAAGAGTCATATGGATGCCAGTAGGATTTTCTTTTTTTATTTACATATAATTGATAACAATACTTCATACAATATTCGATACATGTGAAAGTGACAATAATAAATACAAGGTAAATTTTAGATATATGACATAATATGAGGTTTCCTTTAACTGTTTTTTAATTCCTGTAGAATTTGTCATCTAAACTTTTATATACAGACATATTTACATTATCATTAATGACAAGAAATATCTGAAATAAAAACACCAGATTCATCCAAAATTTCTTTCAGCACCAGTTCGGAGTTACATTATAATTCTGAAACAAATAGTTTTTCAGTTTTCTTTCAAATTCTGAAAAGCTGCATACATAATACTTATACACATTGCCATATCTCCATTGTCTACTCTGCTCTTCGACAAATGAAAATCAACATGGATTCTTCAAACTGTGAAGCTCAGAAACATAGCTTTGACAGTTGCTTTGCTTATTTAGCCAAGCACACATTGCGAGAATTAACTTGTAAAACGTTTCGTACTTTCATACCTGAAATATAGAAAATCATTACGTTATTCATATGTTATTTAATTCAATATGTGTATTATTATATAATGTTATCTCATTTTAAGAATAACAACCAAAAAGTGGCAATATTTTTAGAAAAGTTTCTTCATACAGATTACTGTGGAATTTTGAACTTTTGAATGTTCGCCAAAGATTGTGTAATAAACTTACTTTTTTGAAAAACAATAAATTAAGTACATCAAACCATAGCCATGTTAAATGTCAAACCATAGCATATCCATGTTATGTTATGGTGCATTAGCAGTCGATTATATTGAAAAAAGAATTGAGATGAGGGAAGGGATAAGTGTGAAAATAATGAAAATAATTATGTAAAAAAATTATAAAGGCATTCTATAAGAAGCTTATTTTAATTTTTTAATCTATTACAATCAATTCTTTTATGTTTTGGAAGTTTAGAAAGAATTATAGAAAAGGAAATTGCAATAAAACTTCTCCCAAAAAATGGGCGAAAATTATATTTCAATGCAAAAATAGAAAGCATCAAAATGTAAAAATTATTCATTGCAATACAAAATTTATACTTATTAACAATTAGACAAAAAGGAAACATTCATAAAGTTATAAGAATTTTATTTGATTCTGTTCTAGAAATTTTAATTTATATTTTAAGATTTATGCAAAAGAGTAATGTAACAAAGTACATTGATATTTAAAGCGAACTACATATATATATTTAAAACAATAATCAGGTAATTGATTAGCTCATTTAATAACAATCTGTTTGATATTATTAAGACAAAAAATATTTTATTAACGCAGTAATCTTTATACTTTATTAATATAACATATTCTTTTAAAGGATTAAAAGAATATAAAATAGATTATGTTACGAAAAACACCTTCATTGGCATTTTTTAAATTAAGTAATCAAATAAATTGCTTTTGAATTCGGGAAAATAATTAAAAACTAAAAAAAATACATAAAGTGACTGAATATGATTTATTTTTGAGAAAAATAAAGTGTGAGCAGTTAAATTATTCTTACAATATTTTAATCTCTGATAAATTAAATACAATTTATAATGTTTTACTTACTGAACATGCAAAAAAAGAAACATCTTCAAGTTCAATTTGAAAATATTTATTTTTAAGGTATAAAATAGAATTAATTTTGATTAAAATCAAATATATTTTGGTTACTAAAATCTGAAATCCAATTTGTATTCCACTACGCTTTAATTCCTTCTAAAATTTAGTTGATGTTGATTGACTGAGGGTTAGATTGCTATTCTCTTGCTATATTTGTAAATGAATTAGAGTAATTAAGTTTGATTTATAAAGCCTCCAAATTATATACATATCGTCTGCATGATGATGCAGCATTTCCGAATCTACAATGTATTTTTCTGAATATAATTTTGTGTATCTTTAATTTATTTGTGTCTAACATCATAAAAGCATTCAGGAAATGTCTACAGCGGTATGGTCATATAAATTTATCACGCAGTGTACCGTAGAAAAGGCGTAACTAAAAGATATGTTAATGACTCTAAATAAGTGGCTTTAGAACTGATAAGTTACATCAGCAAATTATAATAGGCCATGGGAAAAAACTTGAAAAGTAGGACACCACATATCTGCTCGTTTGTTTTGGAAACCTAGGATAATTATTGAGCTTCAATTAGTGTAATGCACACTAAATGATTATTTTTGGCTTGTTGCTCAAAAATGTGACTGCAGGTAATTGTGATGGAATGGATATGGAGAGAGTAATTTCTTCTGGCGATCAGCAATGTATTGAGTTGGAGCATTAGAAGCTTAAAAAAAATATGCGGAAGTGCAAGTATGTGTGCGGAGTTCATAATAAGATAATCGATTGTCGACGCTAAATAACACTAAAACATCAAAAATTGAATTTTACTGTTGCACTTAAACGACTGAAAATGCTTTTATAATTTGCAGTGGTTATCATAGTTTTCCTTCAATTTAAAGTCTGTAATTAGAATTGAAAGCTTAAACTAAATAAATATTTATTTAGGTAGTTATTGTATAAATAATAATTTTTCTGAAAGTTTCATTAAGTTCTGCATGATGGTTTTTAACAAAATAATTCATTATTGTTCCCCATTTCTTAAAGAACTCATTTAAAACTGCATCTGAAACTCATTAGAATTTTTTATTACTAAATTTTTTTGTTATCCGTACTAAGCTTATTCAACGTTTTAAATGTTGTATTATTTTGCAATTTCGCTATAAAACCTCTATCATTTTTGATACCGATACTTATCAAATTGAAATACTACATACAACAACTTTAACGCTTAAATAATTCAAATTGTTAATAAAAAGTGTAACTCTAAAGTTTAACTCAGGTGATACATAACCGATACATGTTTAGTTAGAGTAATGTAAAAAGCTGTTCAATATAAAATGGTATATAATATAAGAAATTTAATTTCTTATCCTTTCAGCATTATTTATTTAGTCATATTTCAAAATGATTTATCAAATTTTGATGATAATTCTGAACCAAATATCTTACTAATACTAAATTCATGTTACAAAACAGTTACTAAAATAATCAATATATTCCTAAGCTATCTTTGTGGTACTAAAATGCAATTGTTATAAATGAATTCTTTAAAAAAAAAGATTGCGTACTAGTTTTAAATTTCATGATATCATCATATCTATGAAATATTTACGAATTTTAGATTCTCTAAATTCCCTTATTTTATATTTTTAAGTGGCATTAACTACATTTGCATTTTTTAGATATTTATATATATTACTTTTTTTAATAAAACTATCATTTCGATTAATTTAAAATTATTTGCTTCATAGAATTCACAATAGCTTTAAAATGATTAAAATTATTTGCTTCATAGCAACTTTTAAAATATTACATAAATTAAATCTACAACTATGTTAAAAAGCAGTTACATTTTAAATTAGTGAAAAATGCATAGTATAATTTTAACTATCAATGAAATTATACTAAATAAAGTGTATCAGTCCTAAAAATAATGTGTCTTAAAACATAATATACATTACTGTTATATCTCCTTTTAATATATACTAATTGTAACTAAAAAACTAAATAAAAATTCCTTTATAATATAATATGCATTATTGTTATATTTCTCTTTATTATATTGTTGTAACTCAAAAGAACGTTCTGCATTCCTTCCAGTCCCCTCGTATACAACTGTCATCATTAGCTTTAAACTACCCAAGGCAGATTAAGTCTCCAGAGTATAGAATTCAATCCATGACCATTAAGCCTGATGACATTTCCTTTAAGTAAATTTGCCCTTCAGTCATAATCGACATCCCAGATATACTACAAATAGCTGAACTATCTGCCCTGTACACTTTGTAATTTGCGCAGATATTAAGCTCTGTAATAAGATGTGTAATGAACATTCAGTGGGGGGAATTTCTTGCATGCAATGAATAAAACATACACAGAATGTAACTGGAAGCATACATATTCTAGATATTTATATTACATAAACAAGCATAAAAAATAATTAAACCAATAAATAGATAATGGGTAATTAACCTCAATTTTTAAAATTGTATCAAAGAATTATTAATCATACTTTTATTAATTTGAAATAAAAAAGCGAATGAATAGCATTTCAGGAATGAAGTATATTTTAATAGATTTTTTGGCTTCAGTTATCTCTGTTATTCAGTTAATCAGTTATCACTTAGTTATCATTTCAGTCATTTCTTTATAATTTCATGAAGTAATTAAAATTTTTAACATGCATTTCTTTATATACTTTGAATAAAAAATATAATTTAGAAACAAATAAAGTAGAGGAAATATATATATATAAAGCCGCCTTTGGTGACCAGCTGGTTCGCCATGAGTAATTCGTTCTAATATTTTCAATTAAATCACATATTCATTAGCCTTGAAGTAATTCCGGGCATGTATAGGCCTGAAATTAATATTTTCTTTAAGATGATGGACGGAAAGTTCTAAAAGTACACCTTTTCCAAATAATATTCTTTAATTTTATAAATCAGTCAGTTTTAACCATCGGTTATGCTTCTAAAATATTTAAAAAAAATTTCGATGATGTTGCCAAAATATTAAATATGTTTTTTTTTAAAGAAAGCGAGAAAGGGAAAAAAAGTATTTAATTAATCATACAGATATTGCACACGATTACATAAATATTCCATTTAGTAGGGATTTCAATGCATATCCTGTCTAAATTCAATCAGGTTTACTGCAAATAAAGAAGATTTATTGAGTTAATGACATAGATATTGCAAACGATTGTAGAAACCTTTGCATTGCATTTATAATTTAAAGAAAATATCACATTTTATATTTCTTTTATTTTATCCTGTCACGTGCTGAAAGTTCCATTTCTTTAGATTTATTTTGCGATGATAATTTTTTTTATTTGAACTTCCGGCATTCTTTTATTTTATCCAGTCACGTGCTAAAAAACATGGTTAAAATATTTCTTTAAAAATTCGTTAAAAATAGAAGCTGGAGTTAAACATTAAAACACTGATACCATTAAAAGGCTAATTTGTTAATCTTTAAATTGATGTAAAAATCATGTTTATGCGATCATATTTTCGGAAGTTATAGCGGAAAAGCGCCGAAATTTCGCTTAAATTTTAATTAATTCAAATTCTAATTAAAAATTCGAAAAAAGGGCTCCGAGGTGCACATTCCGGATCTCCAAGGTATACATGTACCAAATTTGATAGCTGTAGGTCCAACGGTCTGGTCTGTAGAGCGCCAACACACACACACATTGAGCTTTATTATAAGTATACACACACACACACACACACACA
>JAPMOQ010004434.1:4120732-4131914 GCA_026543055.1 Argiope trifasciata | reverse complement strand
ATATATATATATATGGGAAAAATAAAACTTATGAAATTTTTTACCCAGCTCATTTTTCTCATTCCCAGTATTAATTCAACAGATTTTATTCTAAAGTTTATAAACTATTATAATAAATATTAATCATTTTCAACAGTTCTTATGAATTTTATGGAAGCAACTAACATTTATTTTCCAAAAACGCTACAGTAAAATGTTAACACAATGCTTACTTTTGAATATATACATATATTTAGGGAAATGAATACTTTTTTCCAAATACACTGAAATATTGTGCAAGATTCAAAATATTGAGCATAATTATGCATCGATGCATTAAATTCGTAAAATTCTTTAAAATTATTCATTTTTTAAAAAAGATTTAAGGGCATCTTTTCAATGGCGGCACAGGAATGAATTCCATACAATATTCTTTTAAGTACTTAATTTTAAATTTCTGTACTCAAAAGCATTTCTTGAAAAGTGAAAGGAAATTAACTTTTCATATGAAATGGTAGCCCAAAATCCTTGAGATTATATTTCGTCCTGAGAAATCAGATTACTTCTATCAAAGTTTGAAAAATGTATAAGTTAACATAATCGACTTGCAAGAAACTAAGGTTTTGCTAAGTCTAAGTCGAGCATGAATGCTCTAAAAAGCAAGATACCTTAAAATAATTAGGTTTTAGGTAATAAAATATCCATATTTTTTTCGGACAGAAGTTTAACTGTTATTTCTACTGCCAAATTTTTCTTTAAATTTAAAGGCATAGCACGAAAATTCATCAAATACAAAAACGAATTCCGAATTATTTGAGTACAAATAATCCATAGACTTTTAAAAATTATTTTAGCACTTTTAAAATTTGGAAACTGCATACGTTAAAATAATCAACATGCAAGAAACAAATGTTTTGCTAGGTTAGAATATTCGGGGAAAAAAGCTCAACATATTTTAAGGAAGAGGTATAGTGAAGAATACTTAGGTTTAATGGAATAAAATATCCAGACCTTTTTAGCCATTCTATATCTTTCACTTAGCTTTGTGTTTCAAATAATTAAACTCAACCATTCCTTTTCCTTAGGGCATCGCTCTATTGTCAGTTTAAAACAATTATATTTGCTTAAACTTCTTAATATTTGTAAAATAATAAAGAAAGTTATTTTTTAAATAACTATTATATATGGATTATTTTTCTCTGAGAAAAGGTGCAAAATAGTGATAATATTTAAAATGTTTGTTTAAAGTAGATTAATTGTGCAGTAAGCTTACAGGATTAAAGATAATTTATGGATGAAAAAAGACATTACTGCATAATATTAATCAATAGAGCTATGTAACCGTAACTGTTCCTCGGCCCTCTATCGGCCGTTACCATGAACAATCAGTTCATGCCTTGGAAGCGAACGTAAAGCATGATGTAATCCCCGATTTTTATTTTTATGCATAGATGTTAAATGTTATTGTCCTAAATAGTTTTGTCCCCTTGTAAATCATGCCCTTTCATATCATTAAATATATCTCTAACTAAATTGGCATGATTTATTGATTTTAATAGTCTATCTTGACAGAGTTAGTTTTACAACCTTTCGGTCACAGCTATAGTTAAACATTCTGTATATAGACATATTAATAAAGTTGAAGAATTTAACAGTTTTAATGAATAGTAAGGAGACTATTTTATTCTCATTCTATTTGCTCTGAATCACTGTATAAATCATGATCTTAAATTTTATTTTATAATATGAATTATGACAACAAATATTTAAAATAAAAGTTTTAGATTCCAAAAATTGATTTAATTTAAATTTAATGTACTGCTCCCAGCAACATAAAATGTGTTAAATATATTCTTCAGCTGATCATTTTTCACAAAATTAAACAGTAAATATTAAATAAATGAAATCAATTTAAACAATATTTTTTTTATTAATCATAATTCACAACTGATATTTTTAGATAATACATTCACAGCATTTTGTTTTAATATATATTTATAATAAAAAATATTTATTACTAAATAAATAAATCGCTTTCCATAAAAAGGAATTATCCATATATAGCAGCATATAGTACAAAATTGTGAGATATTGCATTAAATTACTCTTTATACAATATTGCGAATATTATTTAGTATTATCCCATATTTTGAAACATATGCGTCCTACTGGAAACTTTAGTTTTTATTTTGAAATGAATAATTACTTGTGTTACATTTTTCTGAGATTGTCCCAAAACATTTCCTTTTTCAAAATCATGTATAACTCAAAACCGCTTAAGCACTCTTTATTTTTTTCTACTAAAACAAATGTAGTGTAGAAGAAATTATTATGAGTTTTTTTTTATAAACATATATTTTTTGATAAATTGATATTATTAAAGAACTATTTCATTTTTAAAATAAAATTCTTATTTGATTTAAGTGCTTTTAAGTACAAATTGTTTAAATTTTAAACTGAACAAGATTATTTTTTAACAAACTTATTAATAAAATAATACATTTAGTATTAAATTTTTATTATAAAGCTATTATGAAATTATTTTTACGAAATAATTTCTGTTTAAATTAAATTTGTTGCTTTAGTCTTTAATTCACTAGTTTAAAATTACAGTACGTACCACTTTCTGACATGTGTCTTAAATCTCTGTCGCATTCAGCATCCGATAATTCTTGACCGTCAGTGACAAATGTTTGAGCATGAACATGTAAAGGACTGTAGCTTCCATCATGATTTATTATTTCGTTTGCACGCCATCTTAAAAAAGAAAATAAAGAAAGATAAAAATGAATTTTTGATTTATTTTTCAGTACCCCTCTTTTGAATACTGATTATTGTAGAAATAGTTTTATTAACTTATTTTTTATGAAAGATTCTTGTAAAATATAGATGTAATCCTTATAGCTATCAATAACATTTAAAAAAAAATCCGGTTCAAAATTTGATTTTTCTTCTGAAGAAAAATCTAAAAATGTAAATTGAAGGTATTTTATTTCCCAGATGAGATAAAAGTTAAGTGAAATAATTATATAAAACCCTTATGAGTCTTCATCTTTTTTTTAAATTTTCATGTTTCATCACTATTAAGAGTTTTTGATATACGTAAATAAGTCCTTTAAGTAATCCCTTATTCGATATAAATTAGCAGTGAAGTAATCAATTACTTGAAATATTATAGCAGTAAATTAAGTAATTAATAATTTTATAAATTGTCACTTAAGTAATCAGTCGCATGATATTATGTAACATTTAATTAAGTAATCAGTTGATTCGGTAAGCAATTAATTAAGAATAAAGCAAATATCGAAATTTGTTTGCAATTTTCACAAATATCAAGAATTTGTTTAAAATATTTATTTTAAATTTATTGAAATTTTAAAATTAAAGCAATACAGTTTGAAGATATAAATTTATTGGATTCATTTCTGTACAAATAAAACTAATCATTTCATTAAAATTTCAGAAATTAGCAGATTGCTTGATGAAATGAAAAATTATTTTTTATCTAATTAATCAATCTGGAATTTAGGGTTGGATAAGATATGTATTTGTATCTTTGATTGAAAAGTAATAAGAATTCAATTCAAAAGTATATAAAAATATTTGGAAACATACAATATTTCGTTATTTCAGAAATGAGCTTATTTATTTCATCAAAGTCTCATAAACAGACAGATTGCTTAGTAAAATGAAACAAATAATTTTATCTAGTTAATAAATTTAGAAATTTCATTTAAACATTCGCTTCCGGGATTTGTTGAAGCTGATATAGAAATATACAAATTAACTTAAGAAAAAATTTTAGAAGTAGTGACAGTGTTTTTGGAGGAGGGTATAAAATGACATTGTTAAAAATGTTATATAAACTGTAAATATCTGTCAAACATGTGAAAAGAGAATACTGCTATAGATAGGTCCCCGTAATTATCCAATTCTTTAAAAACGTATTCACATCAGTCAATTAATGAGACGTGGGGCTCAGAAAGTTAGAGGAGAATCTTTATCAACAAATTAAATAAGGAGGAAAAAAATCATCAAATTTAAAGGTAATACAAATTTAATATAGTATAGAAAACCGTTTCAATGAATGAAAATATGAGAAATATGTATCGTTTCAGGTGGCAAGCCCACCGAATTCTTAGTTTCAATACATTAAACATTTTTAACTAAATCTGGGTCATTGTCATGCTGCTTGCACTATAGGTGTCGTGCATTTCTTGTAATTAATTCATTGGCAAAGAATGTTCAATCCATTACTGTCATTCATTTAACGAATACATGCTTTATAAAAAAAAAAAATCTGTCTGAAGTAATAGTAAAATCTCAGAAATAATTTTTGAGAGATCAGTTAAAGTAATATTTGAATGCTCTTTTCGCACTAGAGTAATATAGTAATGGTACGTCGCTAAACAATTTAAACACCTTTTTTAATGTTTGGAACTGCATTTTAATTGTATTTTATGTAGGATAGTTTTCTGCAATTTTTTCCTTTCAAAATAATTTGAATTATTTCTAAAATCTTTGTTAAATTTAAAATTTTCTTTCGAAAATTTTGAGCTTTGTTCCTAATTTAACCATTTTTAAAGTGCATATTTTCTTTACAAATTTTACTCCAGATAGATATTAGTATTCTACAAGAAATTTACAATAGATTTCCACCTAGTAAATTTTTTAAATCTTTTATGTCTTTTTTCACTGCGAAATGAGCAATAAATTCTGAAAATGCATTAATTTTGACACAGAACAATTTAAAAAAATTATGGCATATTAATTTGACAGCAAATTTTACAAATTATATATTTTAGAACATTCATACCAATTCTTTAATATTTAAAAGTGCATGAAGCTTTCGAAAAAGAGTATATAACTGAAAGCACAAATAAATGAAAGCGAATTTAAATTTCGCATTCATCAGTTTCATAATTAAAATAACGTCTAATTTCCTTATAACTTTTGTAAAATTTTAATTTATTATAAATTGTTTAAAATAAAATAGATGGTAAAAATTAATCAATTAAAATAATGTACATGTTTAATAAATATATAAAGAAAACCTATAAATAAAATATTTCAAAAATCATAAGAACTTTAAAAAATTTATACATACCTCAGAGTTGAATAAATGTACGAATTTACTATAAACTTAAGTTAATAACCATAGATAAAATAAAAGCATTTTTATTTTCATGATTTTAGAAAATTTAGTGTACAAAAACAAAAACTAAAAACCAAACTAAGTAATTAATTTGTAAATTGTAAACAAATAAATTAGTTAAACGAATCAGTTGTAAACTAATTAATTTGTAATTTATAAATTGTAAAGTTATTTAATCAGAAAAATTAAATAACTCTAAATTAAAACTTCCATTCTTATAAGAAAGTAAACAAAATGAAGCGACTTGCTTCATTTTATTTTAACCATACAAGTTTGAGGGGAACCATACATTTTAACCATGAAGGGGGCTTTGCAACAGTATTTTTCCCCCTCCATGCATCAAAAATATTTCAAGAGAAATTAAAATTAAAGATACAGCTATAAAATTTTACAAAACCTATTTTAAATGATTCAATTTATCATATGAGACAATAATTTTTTTTCGGTTTTTTGATGATTTTGGGGGGTATTTTGTCACTTTAAAAGTGCAACATTTAAAATGAAAAATCATTAACTATTAAAATAATTTTTTAGATATTACAAATGTTTTATATAGAGCTCTAAAAGACATAAGTAAAATATTTATTTTTATTAAATTATAATCGCACAGATGCATAATTGATTCTAAGAATGTCCAAAAACTTATTATATTTATTAATAAGGGATTTAAATTGTAATCTGATATCGTTGTGTGGGAAATTCATTTCTTATATGTCTTATATGAAATATTTTGTTCCATGTTATCGAACTCACTTTAATAAATCTGAGGTCTGAAACATTTTTTAAAGTAGCAAGTGTAAGAAAATGTAATTGGATTTGTTAAGAAATTTCAAGGTCTCACTTTCCAGTTGGGATGGGAGGAGTTACTCTTATGTTTAAATCATTTTAGACACAATCGACGTTTCAACTAACAAGCAAGTACAAGCGTATTTATAGTTTTTGCTCATACTGTCATTTTCTATATTTTCTTGTATCAGATGTAAATTCTATAACGATGTGCATCTTTGTTAAACTTATAACAAAATTCATATTACATTAAAGAAACAGATTTACTCATAGCATACTGTAGGTTACAAAGTTATTTTCCTAAGGCATCAATTTTCTCCACTTGAGAATTATTTTTATTTTTATTTTATCCAAATTAAGAAAATGTAACTTTTTCTAAATAATGTATCTTCAATTTATACTTTTTACTTTTCAATACTTTTTAATTTATTATCTTTCATCAGAAATAACTGTTTTACATTTATTCATTTTAAATAATTCTATGTTTTAATTACCATTATTTGCCTAAAGAATTTATTAAAAATCTCATCCAATCTAAACAGGAAAATGAGGCTATATCAACTGCTTTCAGGGATCGCAAAGTCATTAGCGTTAAAATTCTTCCAACTACACTTATTGGATAAAGAAAACAATTAACGAAATAAATGGTACGTTTTTGATTGAATTATATCCATTTATAATAATTACAATAGTAGTTTTTAATAAACGTTTTCATAAAAGAGTAGCGAACATACTTTATATTATAAATTATGGAATGAGCATGATTTAGAAAAAAAAAAGTACAGCAATTGTTATTAACATTAGCGGAACTTCAAATTCAAGATAATAATTTCCTTATAAAGCTTTGTCTATTAAAATGAAACTTTGTCAATCTAAATTGAAAATGTTTCATAATTTGTTTTAAATACGATACTTTGAAAAGTCTATCAAGCAAGAACATTTACATAAGGTGAAATCAAGTGAGTGTTTTACAAATAATGAGTAAGAAAATATATGTTAGTCACCAAAATTCAGTTTAATACGCTCTTCAATATCTACACGGGTATTTCTGCTCTTTTATTTATATTGTGATAAATGATTTCAAAATATAAATAAAATAGCAAATTGAAATGGTTTGAATTTAGAGGTAAATTGAAATAATTGTGACATTTAAAAAAAAATTCTTTAAATAATTATTTCATACAAAATACTTTTTTTTCTTTCTTTTAAAATATTTTCTTTCAAAAATACAATGAGAAGGAATGATTTCCCAGAATATTGATTGATTATTATATAGACTGTATTTTGTAATAATGTCTTTTCAACAGTCACTTAGCATTATTTATTTCAAAGTAGAACTCTAAAAAATCATGGTTTCTATTTAGCGATAAAATAAAGCTAATACAATTGAAAATTTCAGCTTCATTTCCTTTTGGTAGAGACCAAAAATCTTTATTTTTTCTTTTTAATTTTTACGAGAAAGCATATTTATTTTTCATTATATGTGTATTTCATTTTTTCTAACTTTAAGATATCCTTGCTGAGCATATTTAAAAGTAAATGTACAAAGAATGTGTTAGAATTTCTTGAATATAATTTTTCTTGTATTCTTAATTTTTTTTTTCATTAAAGATAAAACAAATGCATAGCAGAATTTGTATGTTTTTAGTTAAAATAATGATTTCTCTAATTTATCAATAAGCTAAAAATGATGATTATTATTTTTTTTTAATCAGCAATATGAAAAACTGGTGTGAAGTAAAAGAAAAAGAAAACACCAAGGATTTTATCTAATGACAAAATCGATAATTTTTTTTTCAACTTAAGATAATTTAAACAAATTTTATTCTTTTGGCCTTGTTACCTTTTTGCTTTTAATTACAGAGTAAATTCGCATATATATATTTCTCGAATAAAAAAAGATCCCTTTTTTTTCATTTGGCTTTCTTCTAAAAATATTTGGACACATTTATTCGCTTTTCAATTAAAAAAAAAATCATATTCTCTTATCACGCAGAAAAAATCATTCGTTTTTATTTAATCCTTTAGAAAATAGTTATCAAAACACAATAATGAGCCAATTAGAGAATTTATGTTAAAACAACTGTATTTATATACATAAAAATAATATTGCAATATTTATCATGCATGATGATAAGAAAAATATGAATGTAACCAGGAACTGAAGACTTACTTAGACAATTTATCTGTCGTTTTAACTACTGAATAAGAATAAGCAAAGATAGAAAAATTTTAAAATGCAAGTTTTTCCTTTTTTTTTTTTTTTGAACTTACTCTTTTCTTTTTCTAGAAGCAAGCATTAACCATGACTATCAAACAAAATTAAGTATCATATTTTAAGACGTTAGATGAAAATTTCTCCTTTTAATTTTTTTTGTTAAAAATAGTAAATAATCTAAACGATATTACTAAAATTTTAAATGTAAATGCATTCAGGTACCTCAAGATGCCCGAAGGCAACTATGCGTTTCATTTATTATGATAAATGTTTGAATAATCTTAAATAATTTAAGAATATTTTTCCAACATTTCCAAGTCGAAATTTATTTTTATGGATTTTTTTATCAAACATTTTCATGTATTTATGCAAAATATAATGCAAGTTTCTAACAAATATATCATAAATATTGCAAAAGAAGTTTATGAAACAAATTAAACCTGTGGTTTGGAGTCCACATATTTCCCATAGCTAATTTCTCATGTATAACGAAGGCATCAATGTCACAAGGAATTCCTTCTTCAGTAATACTCTGCAGATGATGTGACTTAGTTGTATCTAAAAAAATTGTTAAAATTTGAAGCAATTATTCAAAAAATATAAAGCTTAGTAAATAAAAATATTAAAGTTTAGCTCATAACTGTACAAATTATATTCCTGAAAACCACTCTTTCATTTTTAATTTTTTATGCGCTTTCAATGTTTGTATTAACTTCAAATTTTGTCAAACATTAGAATAAAGTCCTTTACTCGGTTTCAAAGCGGTAGTTTGGTAAGTTCATAGTACTGTTTTAAAAGAGATTAAAATATTACTACTAATATTTCACCCAATAATTGAAAGCCAAAATGTAAGTAAATTTAAAGCTTAAAATTCCATGATATAAGTAAAATTCCTTTTGTATAAAAATTATAGTTTTTCCCCCAATAAAAATAAACTCTTGATCTAGGTAGTATTATCTGTTGCACAATATCATACAATATTGTGAGCAACTATATTATATTAGTTAATATAAAAAGTAGTATATAATAATGCAAATAATATTTGATATATGAAAATGCACCATATAGTGTACTATTAGAGCCATAAAGTTAAGACTTAATTATTACAAAAATATTTATCGATTTCTTTTGCTTTTCTTTTAGAAGAGTCAAATAAAATGTAACAGTTCTCAAAACTGATTATGTATACTATTCAAGAAGATATTGCACACAAAAATAAGTCAACACCAAATATAGAATAATGACAGGAAATTTTATTCGCTTGAGCTGTGATTTTTTATTCTTTAATATGCTGGAATCGAATCTATACTTTTATTCCAGCATTTGTTATTTGAAATAAAAAAGCGTCATTTATAAGAAAAAAATAGCATCTATCAGTATTGAGATGATGCAAAATGTGTGTATCTAGTCTAAAACATCCTATCAAAGTTGCCACCATCACAGTTACAGTTTTCCAACAGGTATCACAAGTAATTATACCTCCACATTGTAGATGTAAATATAAATATGTTTGTGGAAATGTGTTTAAACTGAGTAATTCAATAAACAAATAAAGTTTATGGTATGATAAAAAAAAAGTTTACTCTTACTAAAGTTTTCCATACCTTAATCACTCATTCATTCTGCAAAGAGTTTGTATTTAAAAGATGCAGGATTCATTGCGTTTCTGCAATGAGGGTGTATCAAAAGTTTTGCTATAACACATCCCTGTGTGATTCTGTATTCCATTTGCGCAACCTATTTAATCTAACCATTTTTGGACCGAATTTTAATAAACGCTTGACAGTTAATAAATGGTTCCCTATAGGGTATTTTACCTCAAACTATGGGGATACATAGGCTCAGTTATAGTGGGAGATTCTATCTTTCCTGGTAAATAAAGTAATAGTGTTAGTTTGACTACCTACACGCCAAAGATGGGAAATATCCACTACTAGAAAGTTTACACTGTCCACTGATACTATTAGAATTCAGCCATAGTTAACGTCACACTGTTCATCCAGTTCCGAATGTTGTAGTGGTGTCATTAGGTTACAGAAATGAACCCCCAATTTACAAGTAGTGAATTATCTCCGTATATTGAAATGAAGAACTTCAGATATAAAGATCAGCTATTACTTCATATGTGATTAAAATAATGGCATGATGTCATGTGACTTCGCCTCAGCAACGATGAACACATTTCTTACCATAGGTAATGCACCCTAGTTATTGCTTGGGCATTAACGATACTCAGTCTCCCTGCAGCTGTGACTTTTTCATTAAATTTACATCGTACTCTCTGCACCATTAGTATAAATGCAAATGCAGTCAACATATTGATAACTTATTTATTAATTATTCCCATAATATATTGCTTCTCTAATTTTAAAATTTTATTAAATTTATATAATATTTTTATTATTATTCAAATATGAAAATTGTATATATATATATATATATATATACTGAAGTGACAAAGTCAGGGGACAGCAATATGCAAATATACAGATGGCAGTAGTATCGCAGAGAAAAAGTATAAATGCGCAGTTCGTTTTGCAGCGCTTTCATTTGTGTTCAAGTTATTCATGTGAACAGGGTTTTCGTGATTTATGGCGGCACGACGAGAATTAACAGACTTTGAACGTGGAATGTTAGTTGGAGCTAGATGCATGGGTCATTCCATTGCGGATATCGTTAGTGAATTCAACCTTCCTAGATCCACAGTATCAAGAGTGTGCCGAGAGTATGAAATTTCAGGCATCACATCCCATCATGGACAGCGCAGTGGGCGACCACCTGCACTTAACGACCGAGACCGCCGACGTCTGTGTAGAATGGTCAATGTTAATAGACACGCAACACTTCGTCAAATAACTGCAGGAATCAATGTGGGACGTACGAGGGACGTGCCCGATAGGACTGTGAGGCAAAATTTGTCTTCCTTGGGCTATGACAGCAGAAGACCGACCCTACTGCCTTTACTGGCAGCACGACATCGCCTGCAGCGACTCTCCTGGGCTCGTGAGCATATCGACTGGTCCCTAGACCAGTGGAAAACCGTG
>JAPMOQ010004434.1:4105560-4115732 GCA_026543055.1 Argiope trifasciata | reverse complement strand
TACTTTTTCGCTGCGATACTACTGCCATCTGTATATTTGCATATTGCTATCCCATGACTTTTGTCACTTCAGTGTATATGTATATATATATATAAATTTTTATATTTATATACCATTTAATCTTAAATCAATAAATTATTGCTGATTTTATAGTTATTTCATAGAACTATCTTGCTGTAAAATAAAAACCTTGCTTACCTGTCTACTATTTATGTTTAAGCTTATTATTTTGATTGCTATGAACACTAAATTAGTTGTTATTTATTTTTCCTTCCTCCATTACTCGTGATTTTCGCTATTTAAAAACAAAAGTGGCAAAATAAACTGTCATTAATGCTTTGAAATAACTGTATCGGAAAACAATATCATTTTGGAATTATTTTTCTACAAAAACTACTTTTCTTTTTTTCAAATTCAGAATTGAATCATCTTACAATTTGTAATATGTTTATTAAATACTAACGTAGAATGATAAAATAATCGAACTTTAACATCGTAAAAATGGAAATCGGTAAAAGAACGGCAATCTTTTGTTTTCTCCACTTTTTTATATAGAGTGCAATAATAAATTAATCTGCCAAGCTTCTTAATTCTTTGCAAAAAAGGCTTTGTATCACAATATTTATTTTTCGGATTGTATAATAATCCAATTATTCCTTAACTGAAGGCACTTTAACTTGTAGAATTAGAAGAGTATAAAGAATCAATATCAAATACTAAAAATGAATTAACATATTTCCCCAAAACAAAAATAAATATGAACTTCGTCTTTTATTAATGTATTGTTCTCCAAGAATACAACTCTCATGAAAAGAATATCTTACCAAGAAAGAAAATTTCTTACGCAAATACAAAGCTATATATATCTTATAAATAATTCAGCGAAATATTAACTCATAAATTAACCCACCAAATTTAATTTTCACTTCGAAGCCTTGTCACATATTATTGCAACTAGGAGAAATAAAAAGACAATTCAGGAAGAATTTGTAGCTCTTTTTATCCTCGTCATATTGAAACTTTTAGTTATTTGATTCGTCTCTTAAAAGCAAAGAAATATTAGTACACAAGTTAGCATTTACCACTGTGCATTTCCTTCGGAAATTGAATAAAGTATTTAACCCAAAACAGTTCCTATGATGAAACAAAGACCCAGACTAACTCTTTAATTAAATTTGGGCTTTCTATAAAAGCAGACTAGAAGATGTTTCCGCAAGATTTAATTATGGATCCCAAGTCTATGCTCTTGTATTTTTCATTTTGAACTAACAGAAGACCTTTGTTATTTCTTTCCTGAAAAGTTTGCTTTAAGAATTTGAATGCATTCCTTTGAATATATATGTATATGTGTGTGTGTGTTTTAATTAAATTGGCGTTTTACATCTTACATGTTTCTGAAAGTAATGCATATTTATTAAACATATTAAATTATTTATTGCTGTTACACTATTAGTGTACCAAATAAGTTGCTTAAAAGCAACATGTTTTAAAAGAAAATGTTTACTTTTATTCCTGTGCATAATTTTGGCTTTGATCCTCTTATTTTCATAACAATGCAGCTTTTAGGAATTGCATCAACGATTATTTGATATTTTCATGTACTTTTACAAGAAAACAGGATATATGTAACATCTTTATTTTAACATATTTCTTCTTTTAATTCTCAATAAACTGAATTCCCCAAATTTGAAGATTAAAAATTCGGTATATATTCTTATGGAATTTGCTTTATCCTAATTCATTGTAGCGATTTTGTTTTTCAATTGAATCCAAATATTACGAATTCAGTCATTCAATTTATATAACATGAAATAAAGGATCATGATGTTAAAAAAATTAATAGTGTCTTGCTTTAATTCTTTACGTAATAAAAATATAAAATAGGCGGATATTTGAAAATCAAAAACTGTACAATGTGGCCGAAAATAAAATTTGTAACATAAAAGTGCAGAATAAGCTACTGAAAAAAGTCACATAAAAAGATAAAGTAGCAAATTCTATTTAAAAGACATAAATTGACACTGTAATGAACGGTTGACATAAGTTGAATTGGCACTGTAATGAATTTTGGTGGAATGGCATCGACAAATCGGTCGAGAGGTGGGTGGAGGTCGTAAACAACAGCAGAGAATACATAATCGATTAATCGATTGTTATTACTGATGATTTTATTTTTAAAAAAGTCTTTGATAAAAACGCTATGAACTTATTCCATAACCCAATACAATGTTTCACATATCGAAATCCGAATCAATACTTTTTACTTTTTGCAACTTAACAGGCAATGTATCAAAACAACAAAATATATCCGATATATTTCTGGAAATTTTAAAACGATTGTAATTTGATAAGACGCCGATTTGCATAAGCGTTGTTACTTCTGACAGTTTAAGAAAACCCTGTTAGTTATCTATTATCGATTTAAGCCAAAAAGAATGTCTGTTGTTTCTTCAGTATGCCAACTATGACCATTAATATGACTTTGCTATTTCATATTCCCTACTATCTTGCACCACCCCTTGTTACAGGGGGTGATGCAACACCTCATAGATAGATCAAAGAACAACCAAAATGTCCTAGCCAATATTCGAACCCGGGACGCCTAGCTCATGGGGAAGAGACGCTACTCTTATGCCAGGATACCGACGTACATACGTGTTGATATATCTGTCAAAAGGCTTCAGTCGTTTTTTATGTTAAAGTTCAAATAAATTAATTTCTAAATTTTTCGTTTCCTCAAAATATAACCACTAAAATAAGTGGCTTTCTATAATATTTTTGAAGATTTTAATTGAATTTGAAGACGATTTATCATTGAAAAGAATTTAGGTACACAAGATGACTTTACGCCACAGTTGAAAATGTCTAGGAATTGTAGCTTACGCTTAAACGACTTGAAATCACACATCAATACTAGATAGGAAATGCCAACCACACATAGCAGATAATACTGCACATGTATGAAATTCCCCGGCGTTTCCTAAGATAATATCCTTTCAGCAATTCAGGCCAAGTTTCAGTAATTATAACCAATGAACTAACAGCATTTTCCTGCGAATAGCGAGTGATTATACGCAATAGCAACAAATAGGACGTCACAACACAACGAATTTCCATCCAATATCCATAGTTCAAGCACAGAAAAAAATACCTATCCCATACGTGCATACGAGAATTTCAAAAAATTTTAAGATCACACTTTGTAACGATTTCTTATTTTTTTTTCTTTTAAATTAAAGGAAAGTAATATGAAATATATACATACTAGACACCTTTGGCGACCAACTGGTTCGAAATGAGTAATGCGTTCTAAAATTTTCAATTAAATCACATATTCATTAGCTTTGAAGCAATTAAGGGCATTGATTGGCCTGAAATTATTTTCTTCAAGATGATGGACGGAAAGTTCTAAAAGAACACATTTTCCAAATAATATTCTTTAATTTTATAAATCAGTCAGTTTTAATTATTGATTTAGAAAACTGATTGATGCAGCAACTTTTATTTAAAATATTAATAAAAATATTTTGAAAAATATGGTTCACAGAGCAAAGTATGAAAAAAATTAACTCATTATTCATAAATGCATTGTTTTACTTAAATTACATAAAAGGTAATTATTTACTTCATTTAGATCAAATGAATTGGCCATTGGACCGGAATTATTATTTAGATCATTGAAAATGGCCATTGGACCGGAATTTGAATGCATATTCTGTATAAATTCAATCCAGTATATATAAAGATAATTTATTGAATTAATGATTTAAATATTGCAAACGATCATAGAATGCTTTGCCTTGTATTTTTTACAGAAAATATCACATTTTATATTTATTTTATTTTATCCAGTCACGTGCTCATTTATTGTTTTGAAAACTATCGCATTTTATAATGGAAAAAAATATTGAATTAATGTTACAGATATTGCAAACGATTATATAATTGTGCCATTAAGTCGGGATTTCAATGCATATCCTGACTAGATTAAATCAGGTTTACCGTAAATAAAGAAAATTTATTGATTTAATGATACCAGCGGGTGACCGAGCACCGCTCGGAGAAAACAGGTATCGAAGCTAACTCGAAGATTTAAATTTTCAATTGTGATTTATCAAAACAATACATGCCATAAGAAAATTTGTGAAATCATTGGTGACAAGATAACTAGTTAAAGTGCACCATTGTAAACTATTCTAAACAAAGTTAGAGTTTGGAAAGGGAACTATTCTATACAAAGGTAAAGTAAAGGTAAAGATTGAAGTGTAATGAAGTTCAATATTTTTGACAAATTTATTTAGAAAAACCAAACATATATACATACATAAGAAACATATTATAAACCTATAACAGCATAAACATAAAACTTTATTAGTTCGCCAAATTGGCTATAGATGGCAGCACGTTACCGCTTGAAAATTTAAGTAGCCATTATGGCGAACTAATAAAGTTTGAAAATATCCTATCTGTAACTCCGAACTGCTCGACCGTAGCGCTTCAAAACCGGCGCCAATCGATTCCTCGTGGCCATAACCCCAGACCCCCAAATTTACCGGAGTTTATTAATTCTGGGGCGATTTTCGACTTGACAACCATTCCTCGTATTATAGTATTAGATAGATATTGTAAACGATTAGAGAAACCTTTTCTTTGCATTTATTTTTTTAGAAAATATAGCATTTTATATTTATTTTATTTTATCCGGTCATGAGCTAAAATTGGCATGTTTTTAGATTTAATTTGCGATGATAGTTGTGGTTTTTTATTTGAATTTCAGTCATTGTTTTCTTTTATTTTATCCAGTCACGTTCTAACAAAAAACTTGGTTAAAATATTTCCTTCAAAATTCGTTAAAAATAGAAGCTTAAGTTATACATTAAAACACTGATACCATTAGAAAGCTAATTTTTTAATCTTAAAATTGATGTAAAAATCATGTTTGCGCGATAGTATTTTCAGGAGTTATAGCGGAAAAAACGTCTAAATTTTGCTTTAAATTAAATTAATTCAAATTCTAATTAAAAATTCGAAAAAAGGGCTACGAAGTGCACATTCCCGACCTCCAAGGTATGCATGTACCAAATTTGGTAGCTGTAGGTCGAATGGTTTGGTCGCTATATATATATATATATATATATTCGGGGCACGAAGTGTCAATACTTTTGACTATTGTCTACCGATGCATCAAAGAAAAAATTCTTATTTTGAATCCTTGCCTGGGAGGGACCCTTGACCAAGTTTTCAGGTCGGATTCTTTTTCTATTGGATATAGTTTTCATACGGTTGTGTTCCTTTTTGCTTGGCTTATTTTGTTAATTAATTTCGATTCATTTGTATTTTAGTTGTAGCTGTATTTGCGCTCGCCAAATACAATGATTGACTTTCAAAAAACTAAACAGTTTTAATTCTTAAACTTGTTTGAATCCGTAATAATTTTTAGTTTCGATTCCAATTTTAGCTTCGTTTCCGTAATTAGTGTCATTTTTGCTTCGTTTACATAATTTTGTTAATTATATTAATTTGGATTTCATCAATTAGTTCTATTTCATTGCCTCTCATTTTTTAACTTTTATCTTTTGATTCCGAATTGAGTTTTAATTTCGATTTCAATCTAGTTGGTTTATTTTTAATTTTTCTTGACCAGAAAATGGGTTTTGATTCTTTTATTAATTTTATCGTTATATATATATATATATATATATATATATTGTATGACTGATGCAGTGTGGGCTAATTTTAATAAAAACTATTGTTTAATATGTTAAAGGATTCATTTTCTAATTATTTTGAATTATTCATCGTTTTAAAAAATATAAGTATTTTCGAAAGAATTCAGCGAAAATACATACAATTTGGCTTTGTTAGTAGCCGAAGACGCAAGTTTGTTTTTCCATCCGTCGAGGTTATATTAATTTATCTGTATGCAAATCTCATATGTAAAATTTTTGTCTTCCTTTAAAACCAATTAGTTAAAGAAAAAATTAACTGAAATCTGCAATTTCTCGTTATGTATTTTTTTAAAATAGGTAATCGACCAGTAGAAAAAATAAATTTCTCAATTTATATCCATTATATTACGCAATATAAAAAATAAGAAAAAAAGTATATCATTTACACATTTTATTCTTTTCAAACGTGACTATATACTTCTCTTACGCAAGTTTCATCATGCCATAAATCAACTTTCAAAAATATATATTCTTTAAAAATTTTACTATACAAGCAAATTTGACAAAATGTTCGTTTTGAAAACAATTTTCTAATATATCCACATCCTTAATTTCATCTGGCAATAATATTTCTTCATAAAATTCTCAGAAATTACTTTAATTATATTACTTCTATGATTAGAGCTTACATTATGTTTTTATCAGAGTAGGTTTATTTTTATCAAACATGAGCGCATATTATTAATCACTTTTTAATGACAAAACTTTTTAAACATAATCTTAAATATTTTATGACTAATCAATATCACCTTATTTGCTATGATACTAATTTGTTTTGTACCTATGAATAATGAAGTTGTTATTATTAAAATGAGACTGGTTAAATATGTATAAATTAAACGTTTAATTTCTCAGAAAAAATATTGAAACTTGTGTTTTCCCCTGATATAAAATATTTTCTCTTTTAATTTACAGAATGAAGGTAAAATAACAATCCGTATTTGGCAACTGAGATAAATTAAATTAAAATCTAAAAAAATAAAAGCGATAAAATCACCTGGTGGGATGAAACTAAATTTCATGAGTATAATGTACAAAACATTGATGAGTTAATTATTCAGAAAATTAAAAAGAAAAGATAATGTCAAGAGAAAATGCTTGGTATTTTCGGAACCATAAATAAATCAATTATTATTATTAATTCAAGTAATTACTGTGAAAATAATCATTAGAAGTGAGATGGTATAAGTTTATCAACCAAAATGAAGGGGCATAATATGAAACCAGCAAAAGAGTAATATATCATTATTAGAGTAAATTGAAAATATACTATTTTCCATCCATAATTTATCAGTATACAATGCGCATAGATTGCTGTCATAATTATTTTGCTTGTATTTAATTTACCGCCTTTTGGTTTTCGTGCAAATGTATGAATTTTGGTTTATATCTCTTCAATAATTGCAAACATTAGTTTAGTTTATACGTTCAACTAATATTATTTACTGCATTTAATGTGTATATATCAATATTTCTGTCATCAGAATTTCATTTGCAATTTGATTTACATATTGTATTACAGAAAATATTCAAAACTCGTATGGTGAGTGGACGACCTAAGGCTCAGTAAACTCATAAAGCTTTATTCTGCACGAACGTTTGATGGACATGTGTAACAAAGCACAGATGAAGAGACAACAAAGCAATAAAGCCAATCAGCAAATAGGTAGTAATAGCCGTAAGAGTAAAAATGAGGAATTGCTAGAGATTAATAAAAATATTGTTCTCTACCAATTAATAAAAAATATATTTTAGAGAGAAACTCCTTTCTTCTATACTACTCATATTGTCTAATTCTAGACTGAGTGCATTCGCTTTTCTTAGGTCCCAACGAAGATATAAAAACGAAGTTTCTGCCCAGTTTCTAGAATATTCCGAGTTATTCATTTTTGTCGTCAGACTCAGAGAGGCTATCAAATTTGTGGCCAAAGCTAGAAAT
This sequence comes from Argiope trifasciata, assembly GCA_026543055.1. NCBI lineage: Eukaryota > Metazoa > Arthropoda > Arachnida > Araneae > Araneidae > Argiope > Argiope trifasciata. Next base: position 4,108,064 of record JAPMOQ010004434.1, on the reverse strand, counting down.
TCGACATTGGCTACAAATTTTGCCATCTATTCAGCAACAATTATAATTTATATATATATATATATATATATATATCAGAAAAAATATTTTATATCATCTGTGAAATTTGCGAAGAAGTGAGTAATAATATCCCTGCAGTGTTTCTATGTTGAATATATCACCCAGTAGAAATGTAATTAAGTAGTTCTGTTTCTTTAAGATATCTTTGATTGATAGGATAGGTGCAATAGGGAAAAAATTGAAACCCTTCTCAAATCCGCAAATAAAGTAGAAGCTCATAAAATTTAAATTATGTTGCGAGTTGAGAAGTTTAATAATTTTCTAGTTAAACCACTGAAATCTGCATTTGGTTTATGAAAACAAATATATTGCATTAATTAAAAAATTTTGAAACATTCATGATTAAACGAAATGCTAATGTTTTATTAAATAAAGGTTTGAATAAAAAATAATATTAAATTAAAGAGTAAAACAAATTAAATAATAAACAAAAGTAATACTATGACTTTTTATCATATATTTTTTCTTTGTTGATCTTCTGTGTCTGTAAAGCAATATTTTTCATTCAAAGAATTCTTTGAGTGTTAAATATTGAAATAAATAAATATGCATATAACCGTTTTCATGACTATTATCTTGCATTTAAGAAGCATTTCCAACCAAATCAAGAGCAGAAAGGTGTAGAAAATAATATTTACCGATAAGTCATATGACATTACATGTCCAGACAGGAGCGAATAAAAATAAGCTTTTCCAAGACCATTCCTAAATCTTAGTGTTTATTATTTCTTATATAGGTGTCATAAATATTTCATATCAGACCAGATATGCCAGAACATAAATAACTTTCCAAAGAAGAGTTTATTGGGATATTCGATCATAATGTTTTGATGAATTCTAGAAATTAAAATATATTTGCTCATCCAAGAAATTTGTCTTTCATGATAATTAATTAAAAAAGAAAAATTGTTTGGGGAAATTGAAAAATAATATTAAAATCAGAGTAATAAATTATTAATAGTAAAATATTATTAAAATCAGTGAAAAATAATTAATAATCAATATATTCTATTCTAATACTCCAATAATATTTCTAAATAATATCAATGTTGATATATAGAAAACATTTTATTAAGCTATGAATCAACAATATAACTGCAAATATAATTGATTATTCTGCAGCAGAAACGTTTAACCTTTATATTTATCTGCTACATGTTTTCGATGTTCATTCTATCCAAGAATATATATTGAATCTATGAAAAATTATTTGTTGAAAATAAATATTTAATACATAGAATAAACATGTAGTGTCAAGCCTGTTAAATCGCTTCACAATATGGTTAGTTCTACTACCGGATAGACCGATTTACAATGATCTGTACTGGATATTGCTCGGGTGCTGAGCCAGTAATCCAAGAACTCGGCGACTAGCTTAGCAATCAATTGGCCTCTTAATGAATGAATTTGGCTACTTTGGCGACAAAGTATGCAGTGTATTCAATGCTAGAAACTTTGAGAATTTTATACATCCATCCTAGGAACTGATATACACCTTACTGGCCTAGAAAAATCTCGGCCTGCCTCCCGGGAACTATAAAAGTATGACAGTCTCGAGATGCTGTGAATCGGAATTAGAGTAGAAACAAGTAACGAGTCGTTGAGAGGATACCGATGCACGTGGACACGGCGGAATAATTCAGCGCTGTGAGGAAGTCAAGCGAGTGCTGCACTGAGCTGTGAGCAAAGTTCTACTGTTTATCGTGGAAGCAGCAGAGAGATCTGTGAGGAGTATCAACTCAAGCAGTAGTTTGTTGGTAGCTGAATATAGCTAAAGCAAAGAACCAGCGGACAATAGCTGTAGATTGAAGATATTATAGGATAAACTACGATGATTCATATCCTGCTGAATTCTGTCTGGCCGTTTTGTGTGCCATGGCTGTTATTTCTACCGATTTCAACTTCTGGGCTACTTTTTGTTTAATTGTGCTGCTGTGTGTTCGCCACGACTGTTGAATCGTAGTTTTTGTATTAGTTTATTCGTGTAAATAATGGTCGCTGTTGTTTTCTACTGAGACTAGCTGATTCGTTTCAAACCATACACCTACTATAACCAACTCGGTGATTTTATGGGCTTAATAGTGATGGAAGTGAAATATATCCATAATCACGTAAAGAGTTTTTGAAAAATTGCAAACACCTACCGAGTGATATTAACATCGATTTCCAAATTTTCTTAAACAATATATCACCTTTTTTTTTACAAAGTATGCAAAAATTTCATAGGCGGAGAAATAATAGACCCCGCAAAATCAAAATAAGTATAAAAAACGAACTCCCCCTTTTTTATCCGATTTCCACTCTCTGGATTCTAAATAATTTATTTTGAGCATCGTAATGCAGTATGAAAATAAATTAGAAAATTATTCTTATTTAGAAATTTGGTGCGCATTACAAACACACACACATTCATACAAACATGCATATATATATATATATATATA
>JAPMOQ010004434.1:4089368-4105460 GCA_026543055.1 Argiope trifasciata | reverse complement strand
ATATATATATATATATATATATATATATATATACACACATATATATATATATATATATATACACACACACATATATATATATATATAAATTAGCAATATAAGAGAAAACGAAACTAATTATGGAAACTTAACTTAAAACTATCTCGGACTCGAACAAGATCAAAATTTAAATTTAAAATTTAAAAAGAATCCGGCCTGAAGACTTTCTCAAGGGTCACCATCAGGCAAGGATTCAAAATAAGGGATTTTTTCTTTGAGGTATCGGTGGACAATGGTCAAAAGTAAGTGACACCTCGTGACCCGAAAATCCCCCGGAAATTAAGGCAAAAGAGAAACATCAATTTAATAGCAAAGACACAAAATAACATTAAAATCATCATCAAATGAAGTAAGAATACATACAAAAATATATGAAATAAACTTACATAAGAAAATACAACTAACAATTAAAAAGAATAGAACACACCAGCAACAGGCGCAGAAATTCCAACTATGCTATCCCATCTGCTAACCGTTATCCGATTTGTTTATTGTGAAAAAAATAATAATAAATGGACGTTCTGAGCGCCATCTATTGATTTATTATCTGAAAGTCTATTTTATTTTTAAGCTAAAGAATTAATATTTAAGCATTTCAATTTTTAAATTTTTATGAAATTATTTGTAGCTTTTATTAATGAAAATTTTGTATTATAAATTGTTTTAATTTTAATTCTATTCATTTAATATAATTAAAATTATCTCTCTAACCTGTAAATTCAAGGAGTTCTCGAAAAAGTAAAACCAGAAAAATAATCCCAAAATTAATTCTTAAAATATATTTTTCATAGTTTCGAGTTAAGATTTTAATTTTACAATTGGAGGAAGAAGATTAAAATTTCAAAATTAAAAAGTTATCATTGTATTTAGAGTGCGCGAATGCAACTACCACTAAAATACAAATGAATCACATATATTATGGAAACCTAACCAAAAACTATTTCGAATTTAAACACGAATAAAATTTAAATTTAAAATTTAAAAGGCAATCATAGTATTTAGTGAGCGCGAATGCAGCTACTACTAAAATACTGATGAATCACATAAAGTAGCAATATAAGAGAAAACGAAACTAATTATGGAATATATATATATATATATATATATATATATATATATTACATATCCTATCTATGTTTTGTGTAAATTCTGTATTTATCGAAAAAATTAGTCTAAAATTTAATGTATGTCTATGATTTTGAAATAAGTTTTGAATTATTTTGTTCACATATGCACAGAAAAATAAAATAAAAACCACTGCAATGGAATATGCCCTAAAATGACAAACATGTACAAATGTCGCATTAGATTATCACATTAAATATCATCTCTAGAGCTTGGTAACGACAATTATACAGAAAAAATAATATATTTAATTCTAAACATATGATTTGTGGATTGTGTTTTAAGATATGAACGTATGATATGTTTCATATATTATCCCAAATATCATTTTTTAAAATTCTTCTTTTGAATACATGAAAGGGGAACCATCTGTGTAGGTATCCCCAAAATTTTTTCTCATAATATTTGATAATAATATTAATTCCTCTCCCACTCCATATAAAATAACAGACAGAGGGCTAATTTATGACAGTGTACTTATGCAGTGTGTACATTTTTTAAAACTTATTTTCGAAGCCCAAAATTGCTTTACTGTCTTAGCATGGTAAAAACCATGGTAAACCAGGGTATTGTACAGCATTTTGAACAATCGTACCGAAAAACGAAACATGCTTTTTTCGGTCAAAAGTCGACTTTTTTTGTAAATTGATGCAGATAAAAACACTATCAGAATATAACTGAAAATTTTTTGAAACAACATAATTCTTCTATTTCAAACAGATAAACTTACAATTCAAAAATTATTATCATAATTTTCGAAGCATATTCCTAACTATTCAAAGAAAGGAAAAGTGAATTATACAATTTTTTAGGTGAAAAAGTTTTATGTTGTATTTTATACATGATTTTGCATCAACAAACACATCACTAAGAAATGTTTCCGCTTAATCAATTTTCAGTATTACTTAATCTTTAGAAATTTAAATAAACCTCTGAAGTTAGACGATAGTACCATAAAACGCGAAACCTCTATAAAAATTGAAAACTATTTTCTGTTACATTTTGAAGGCTTTGCTGATGCATTCGAAAACCATCTACATATTTTAAGGGGATGATTAAAATTTATATCTCTTGTGCACTTCCAGAACACAAAGTGTAATTTTCTTATAAATTTTTAATTAATATCTTAAAAATTTTAAGTACTCATTTATCTAAATATTTTTTTATATTTCTTTTTAACTGTCAAGAAAAAATATGATTCGAGTTTACTTTATCTAAGTGTTTCATTTTTTATTATTCTTAATAATGCATATGATATTATCTAGCCACCTCGAAAAGGCATAGTTTTCATAACTCAGAGAAAGATTATTTGCATATGGTTGCTGATTAAAATGCAATCCAATTATAATAGATACATTTTTGAAACACCATAATTCTTCAGTTTTCAAAGAAAGGTACTTATTGTAACCTGCAAAAACAGATATTATTTACATGAAAGTCAAGAATACATCACTATAACCATTTTTAGTCTTTTTTTAATGATTTTCTCAAATATTAATCCTGCCAGAAAAAAAAACATATTTCTTTCCTCACAAATACCTTTAATTTTCTTAATGAGGATATTGACAAAGTTCTAATAGTGATACATAAATTAAAATTATCAAATAAATTTTTAAAGGATTCTTGAAAATATTTTCAATAACTTCTTGAAAATACTTTCAACAACTTCTTGAAAATAATATAAGTATCTAAAAAATAATAAATCCTATTTTATTATGAAACGAAAATTTTACGAATTTCATCATCATTTCTTATTTTAATTACAAGATTATCTAATTGAAAATTCTAAGGAGCATATTACATTTTACTGCAAGTGAATATTTTCCACAAATAAAAATTAACACTCATAATGAGATAGAAATCTGAAATAGGTTAAAGAATACTTATAGTATGCATTCATTATCGTTCACTCGTCTGAATTTATATCGTTCATTTGCATAAATTCACTGCATCTTTCATTGGTTAGAACTCATTATATCTTTCATTATTATGAATTCATTTTATCTTTCATTAATATGAATTAATTATATCATTCATTAATATGAATTTATTATATATTTCATTAATACTAATTCATTCTGTATTTCATTAATGGGAATTTATTATTTATATTTTATTTATTAATGCCTATTTATGAATAAAATATATTTTAAATATTTCACTCCCTTTCTTTATTAATAAAGAAATTACAGAATTTACATTTACAGAAATTTAAAAACATAATTAATGGTATTATCATGGTATTAAATATGGAAATAAAACTTCATAAATTATGCCTTTATATAGAAGGCAGCATTTAAAAAATTGCGCCATTTACTTCTCTGATTCGATACTTTTAATAATCTGTTCCATTTTACTGAAATAAATATCCCCATACAATTAAAAACTTCATAAGAGGATCGATGCCTAATGTAGGGCACCATAAAATATTCATTAAAACAAATTTCATTCCCTCACTTTATTTCTACATTTGCAGAAAATAAAACGCAGTAAGTATTATAATAAGTTACGTTCCAAGCATAGTAAGCGGAGCATGTCTTTGATAATTACATACCTAATTTCACATATTTGAGAGCGGTTGGAATGTATTTCGCATTTGCTCCTAGTACCTTTTAGAGACTGGCCTGGCAATACCGACTGCACAGTTGGCGGAAACCTGCGTTCGAAATACCCATTAAAACGTAACAATGCTACTTCGAGTCCCCAGAGGGCTGTTCCGTCGTTACGGAATGTCCAAAACATGTCGCATACCAGTGCGTAATTAATCGTGGACGAGGACTGCTGAATTAAAACGCTGCTACCTCTAGCTCCTAGCAATTTTGGAGCAATTTTAAGGGGTATTCTTACATAATAGTTTTCATGGCCGGTGACATGGTCAGTAACAGGCTCGACCAATTCATCATTTATCACTCTATATCGAAAGCAGATGGACTTTCGAATACTCTGAAGAGGTTTCAGTTTGAATGTCTGACTTGGTTAGAGTTGGTGTGAAAGGATTAATTGTAAAGGATCTGTTCGAAGCCGATTTGAACAGAATGTAGCAACGTATTCCCCTACAAATATAAATAATAAAACTTAAACCTCTGACTGCCGATTTCTTTCAAAAACAGGCTTTTAATGCAATCTGGGAGCAAGTTAAAAATATATATATATTTAATTTATTGTAATATTTACATGCAACCCATTATTATAGCATGGTACAATTCTTTAAAATCTCATAACTTTAAATATTAAATAGTAGATTAGCTTATAAAAATCAAACGTTGCAATGAAATACAAATTAATTTCCAGTCCGTTGATATTAAGGCATAAACCCCAAATGGCTTAAAGTGTGAACTAAAACTTAACCCTCTAACAGCATGTTTATTTCAAAAACATTGTTTCATTGCAGCAATTGAGAGGAAGTTCAAATATTTTTTAAAGGAAGTAAAATGATATTTAAATACTCAACCTTTATAATAGAGTGGCATTTTTTTCGTACTCTCTATAATATTAAAAATTAAACACTACATTAGTTTGTAAAGTTCGAGGATTTCAGGAAAAAGTAAATTGTTTCCAGTTCGTTGATATTACGCTGTAAACAATAAAAAGGTTACTTGTTTTTAAGCCTTTTACACTTGAACAAGGATTCAACCACTTTTATTCAGAAACATAAATATATATATAAATAGCAATAGTAATTTTCCTATTACTAATCATATTTCTGTATAAAATTTTATAAAGTAAATATTGCAATTTTTTTTTGAAAAAATAACTGGATTGATTTTGCATTAAACAGCTTAAAGCAGGAATTCTAAATAGCATGGATCCATCAATTCGTTTCCCAGTTATGAATCGGCAAAGACAAAACCTGAATGTTCATCTATTTCTCTGAAATTCTCGTGGATGAAAGAAGAGTATTTGACCAACATTAATTTTAGATTATCATGACAAATTTAAATTATGCATTGTCGAAAGAAATGCTTGCCGTATTTTCATTTCGATGGATTTAACGCCCGCATGACTTGATTTCAAATTTAGAATTATTAAGAAATCATTACAGGTTTTGTAGATTTGGAGAATAAGATATTTCTCTTCTTATGATCCCAGATTGGATTATTACCCAGTATATTTTTGTCAATCTATTAAGTTGTTCGGAAAGTAATTTCGTTTTTTCCCGACAGAGGATTTAATTGTATTTTTCGCACCCAATTTCATACTTAAACCGCAAAATCATTTTATGTTTTAAGAGCTGATATAGCAAGGCTTGAGTGTGAAAAAGTGCAGCTGATTCTTCGCAGTAGTTTTTGGATGGTGCACTTTTAAATATGGAGAGCAATAAACAGCATTTTCGTCATTTTTTTCTTTTTTGCTATAAAAGGTAAAAATGCTGTTCAAGCCAGAAATAAATTAGCCAATATGTGTGGAGAAGATGTGTTAACAGTATATCAGTACCAGAACTGATTTGCAAAATTTTTCCTTCAAATGAGGAAGCCAAAAACCACCTCGATCAGTTTTTTTTTTACAGCAAAGACCAAAACTTTTATGAGCGTGTAATCATGTTACTACCAAAAATATGGCAAAAGGTATTAGACCAGAATGGCAATTTTATCATTTAATAAATAATTTATTCATTAAACGAAAATTTCTTTTCATTTTGACAAAAAAAAACGAAATGACTTTCCGAACAACCCAATATATATACGTACATGTTTGAAGGTACACTAAGAATTGGAGAAGAATTAAATTTATTATATGTTTAGAACCCTTACCAGAAATATAACACGAATAAGTGATATATTTATAGTGATACAGCAAAAAATTTTGACTTTATGATAGAAAGCTAAATTTTTTGCTAGCATATTATATGCATAAGAAGTTTTAACTTTCTTTCATAAAACTTTTGGCTTCCTATCGTTTGAAAACCTTCAAGAACTAGAGGAATATTATTCGTAGAAGAATATAACTCGATATTTTTCATTAGAAAAGAAAGGAAGCTTACATTTAATTATTATTTATTTTTATATTACTTTTGTCTGGAATTTCAAGAACTTCATTTTTAACGATTTTCGAATTAATACCGTTTCATGAAAATGATTTAATGTTCAATTTTATTTTTGAAGACTCGGGGAATCTTGGAAATCCTGAGAATTTCCACAAGAAAGTTCCCTCCCACCATTATCTAAGAATCTCCACTCTCTCGGGAGTGATTTCCTTAAAATCTAGAGGGAAAGGTAGTCTTACTTCTCAATTATTTGAAAAAAAAGTAAGTTCCTGTCTTTTTCTTCGCATTTCAGAATCTTCATTTTATTACTTAGGAAAATGAAATTATATTGAAGTTTATTTCAGGTTTTCTTAGAGTTCTATAAATAAGTATTTTTTTCCTATTTCTGTTTAATAAAATTAAACTACTTGACTTTTCTTCATGTCAAAACATTAATAAAATCAATACGTGTATAAAAAATAATTTAAAGCATAATGTCACAACTTAGGGCAGTTTGATTGCCTGCTTCTAAGAAACAGTGTATTGAAAAAATAATTTTCGTTTTTATAATATTGAGTAAATTGATTATGAAAAACTTTCAATGCTTTCTGAGTTAAATTTTAAATATCATATAAAATCCTACAATGGCATCATATTGTGAAAATAAATTTTAAGATTCCTAACTAGTAAAAGTTAAAGTTTCCTTATATTTATTTATTTAAAATACCATGCATACTTATTATCATAATAAAACATTATGCGTATGGCATGCATGAGTTTATTAATTAAACGTAAATGTTTTCAAAAGAAGTCGCACTTTGAAAATAATAAAATCCTTACAATGATCGCCAATTCTCCGCAATATGTAATAAAATCAATTCAAATAAGCCTTTTTCATTATTAGACAAATAATATAAATATTTATGTTACAAATGTCTCTAATTTTAAAGAATAACATATTCATTTTTAAACCGCACTGACAACATATTGCATGAAGTAGCCATTTTGATAACTGATGGTTTCTAAACAACTTCCAATTTAAAATCTTAAAATTAAGTTTTAATTATTTCACATTCAATCTCTACAAGTATAGTTCATAAAAAGGAAATTTATGATCCATTAGCAAATTCAACTTATTTTCTCCTTTTCCATGTTGTTTTAAGTAATTTGGGTTACAAATAATAATATTTTATATTTAACTTTAAATATTAAAAATATCTAAATCTACTAGTTTATCTCACAAAATTCATGAAATTTAATCTTATTTACATCATTGAATAAATAATTTTTTGTAATGTAAACATGACTTCAAAAGGGTTTATATCTGGAACTAATGTTTCATATTAAATACCATTTTTTGATAGTGTAAAATTCTAAGTAAGGTTACAGATATTTTTTTTTTTGCAAATTAATTATAAATTTGTACTTTCTCTAGTAGAATTATCTTAATTTTTTTTTGTATTAGCAGTCTACATTTTGGATTTAGTGAATGCTTTAGAATAGTTCGTTAATGAGTTTTAAAAACCGGTTTTTCTTTTCAAATTTACTCTGCAGTAGTTTTGAATTTCGTTTAGTTAGCCGACCTTTGTGATAGCTGGCTTGCAAAAAATATCACAATAGTTAATTTCTTCTAATATGTATCATTCAAGTGAACATGTTCTTACAGCAAAGTAATTTTCAGCGTACAATTTTAATATGAATTTTAGCTGTATTATATAAATAGCCTTACGCTGCCTAAGGGCATTCCTTATCCAATGGAGCCCCGAAATATGATTGATTCAGTAAAACATAGTTATAATATTCCTCTTGATTGCTCATAATTCCTCGTAGAACTTACTGATTTTTTATATAAATTGAAAAAAAATATTCAACATCACCTTCTGAAAAAGTCAATGATAGGAAAAAAATTTAAATGCCATAATGTAATGTTTCCTTACATAAAGCAAATTCCTCGGAAAATGCTTGTTAATATAATTAACGTCAAAAACAGAAAAGTATTGACTTTTGAAAAATTGAGAAAGCTCTTTTTCAAATCTGAGAGGAAAATGCCAAAGTAACATTAATTAAATGATTCAAATTAATTATTAAAAATATACTATTTTAATTAATATTAATTTAACTATGTAATTCAATAAATTGCTAGCACTACGCTCTCGGCCGTAAAAATTAATTTCTTTGAAATTTTACAGCTTTTAAATAATCTGCCTGAAAAATTGTAAACTAAGACCAAATTGACTTTATTCCAAATATACAAAAGCATTTATATGTTTGTATATTCTACTTGTATGTAAATTAATAACTTTAAAAAATTATTAAACTGATTAGCTTAGGATGCAATAATTATTAAAAAAACAATTAACAGCTAAGTTATCGAAGACTTAAATTTAAATTTTCCTCTTTTAAAAATAAGCAGAATACTCTAAAAGTTTTGAAAATAATGATATTTGATAACTGTGTTGTATTTTATCTGTCGCAGATATGTGCTTTAAATATGAAAAAAAGCTTAAAAAATTGAAAAAAAAAGGTTATAAGAATGGTTTTATCTTACCATAATTACTCATATCCATCGCTCCATCTTGCGAAGAAGGCATGTGATAGCTGTGTCTCCTCTGAAACAGAATTTTAATTTATGCATACCATTTGATAAAATAAATTCATCAAATAACTTTACTAACTTTACAATATATGAAAATATATATATTATAAATAAGATCATATTATCGTGCTTATTTTTACCTTTTATTCGCACTGTTATCAAAAATAATGCTACTTCATTGATTTTATAGCATGTTCTAAATGTTTGCATGGGTATTGTAAACATACTTTAGTTTACAGAAATATATATAATGAGTGGAATTGACTTGCTAACTAATTTTTTATCGATCATACCTCTTCGTATTACAAAGGAAAAAAGATGTAGCAGTTTCTGAAGGTAAATACCTCTGAGTGCTTAGAGCAGAAGTCTGATTTCGAACACATATGAGGGCACTCAAACAATTGCTTGTACAACTCCTTTTTATGGAGGGGGAATGGGGCAGGTTGCTTCAAATACCTCTTGGAAATAGCATAGGGGGAAGAACAACCTTGTCCAAAACAGGACTCGAGCCCAGGGTTCTCAGATCATGGTAAAGACATGCAACCCTTTGGCCAGGCAGAAAACAAAAATGTATTAAAAAGGAAATGAAATAAGATTGAAGTATATTATGCATATTTTACATACTTTGGGCATCAGAATATTTTTTACTGCAGCCGTTCATCAATTGCCGATTAAAGGTTTAATCTAAAGGTTAAAATTTATAAGTTTATGTTTGACGTTTTCAAAGACAAGTATATGTTTCTCAAAATACTGAAAGAAATTGAAATCCGATTGCATCCCGGATAATACTTTAAGATGTAAATTTACCCTTTTCATTTTTTAACTAAATAGAGTCTTAGAATATAATTTTAAAATAAATATATATGAAAGAACTTTACATATTTTTATCTTGTAAAAATTGAAAAAAAACATAATTTGTAAAAATTATTTTAAAATACGTATCATATTACATTATTATTTTATAATATGTTAATTGTTAATATTCACATTGTAGTATCAAAATAGTCTGATGATAAGCTTTCATAATCATGAAAAATATATCTTAAATCGATGATATACTTTAATGTTGACAATTTATTCAAAACATATTACGTAAATCAAACGGGTATTTCACTATTTCATTTCAGCTTTATTAACATTTTATTGATCCAGTCAATATAAAATACTTCTTTGTTTCGCTCGAGCTAGAAGTTGTAGTTTCTTCAAAATGTTTAAGGTGCCCTTAAATTTTCTAATTAAATTACTGATCACCTAATAAATGTTAAATAATTTTCTAATTCGATAACATATTAAAATGCAAATCTAATTTAGCACTAAATCCAATGCAAAAAAAGAAAACATTTTTAAAGGAAATGTATTTATCATCTATTTAATAACTGTTTCGACAATGGAAAATATTTAGTTTTATTGTATGTAGTTATGTTTTCATTACATTTAGTTTAATTTTATTTTATTAGTTTCATCAAAATCTAATTTCCAAGAAAATGTAGATTTTCATGTTTAACATGACTTTTAGGAAAAAGGGATTTAAATTATTAGTTGTAACAATGATTCATTTAACTATTATAGATACAAATCTGGAAATAATGCATCTAAAGTCGTTACTCTTCTGTGATATATCTTCAAAACTTGTAAAACATCCGTACATCTACCGAATATGTGCTCAGAATTTCTTTATCAGTATTATCACCTTAAATAGCACATAAAATGTGTAATTGATTCAAATATTAAAACTCATTTTCCAATCAAACATAACTATTATTCCCTAATAAATATGCTTCAACTTTCTATATTCTATGATATAAAATTTCAGTTTGATTATGACTAAGGAAGAATTTGTAATATTTGGATAGAATTCAAGAAATATTGGAATTTTATGTAAAAAAACGTAAACTTCATTTCTACATGAATGACTATGAAATTACTTTATTTGGTTTTTATTTACTTGGTAAAGCGTTTCCAACCGAATTAAGCATCATATCTGAATCACAAAATAATGAAGGAATTTATTTGAATTTTGTGTAGTGAATTTCTGCATCAATTAAATAAAGAATAGTTTAATATAAGTGATAAACAAATAACTGATTTATATCTAAAAAATTAAGCTTTCTTATAAAAAATTGGTCTGGTGGCCATTTATCATGATTATTGGATAACTCTTAAAGAAAGATTTTTGAAATAATACATTAGAAATAAATTCCAATTAGATGAATAGGGATTTGACAGAACTCACCATGTCTTCTCTCATCTGCTGAGGTATATCATATAAATGTTCACTTTGTCTTCCGCTGTGATGATGTAGACTTCTGCAGCCATCTCGCTCTAATCCAACTTCATCTCGATGTAAACCTGGTACACGACTTGTTGCATATGGGGAAGGAAAATATACAGATTCTCTGTTTTGGTCATAAGTTTTCTCTAAATCGGTCATGGCTAAATTGTCACTTTTTCCTTCCTCGTTCCCTCGTACGCCTAAATAAATATAAAGATGGATAGATTACTTATTATTAATTAAAAACCTATAAATATACATGATTCTAACTGACTATACAATATTGCCTTCGTCAGATCATTTAATACTTTGCGAATTTTTTTGACTTAGACGTTGAATGATCTATGAAATAAAAAAAACAATATTACAAATATAAAACGGCTGAAGATAAAATTCATTTCTATTTCAATCTTTACTAAATTTATATTTATAATGCTATATTCATATAAAATTCAAGTTTTAATCTCCATTAGACAGAATAATAAAAAGTATCATTTAATCATTGAATTTACTTCAAAAATATTCATTTACTACAACTTCGAATAATATATTAAGTGACAAAAATCTTAAAGTTTCAGACAAATAAAATTTTAAGAAACTCCAACATTAAAATAATACATTTTTATATTTGTATTATTTTAATGTTAAAAGCTTTATCTATAGAGCTGGCCCATTTAAGAACAATGAAAATGAGCATACTAAAAGAATATTCACCATATTTTTCATAATCTAGGAAATTGGTTAGAAATTTGGGAATATTTTCATGATTTTGCAAAATTGTCTTTTATTAATATACGAAAATTAAGACACATATTGAACCATATATTTAACACTGACTTCATTCATTCTACCAAAAATTCCCAACCTTTCTGATTAAAAGTTTTCTAGAATATAATTCGAAAAATTTTAAAGGAGATAATTTATAATTATTGTAGCGATAGATTTTGTGCAACTTATATTACAATGCTTAGACTTGCTTTTCGGCAATGCATAATGTCTCAAATAATTTAATAATGAATAATTTAATAATGGAGGAATTATCTTTACTAATATTTTGATAATGCTGATAACAAATAAACTGTAACCAGGCAATAATTAATTTGTGATAAAATTTAATTAAAATAGTAATTTAAAATAAATATATTTGTTTAATGTTTTGCATTCCTTACTTGAATTTATAACAATTTCTTAAATGAAGTGTTCTGAAATTATATGATTAAAATTCGTGTGCTAACTCTAATTCGTATATTATATTCATAACTCCATCTGAGCAATTACCCTCAAACCAATTTATTTAAATAGCAATTACTGTCAACGGGGAAGTATAAGATAAACCATTGAATATTAGCACTCATAACTTATTAATGGTTAAAGCAATATTTTTCATAAACTGATTTCAATGACGGGTATTTCTTGGATCTAGTCAGCAAATGCAGATTGTTGGAGTTTTAATCGATACCTTGCTTTATCCTCTGTAAATAAAATTTTCTTGTTTTTTTTTTTTTTTTTTTTTTTTTTTTGCATATTCCGTTCTTTGCGAAATTTTTTATATGGAAAATAGTTCTGCTGTCTGGAACATGGAAAAAAGCCCTTTGTGCAGTATTTTTGCCTCTAAAGCTCCTTGAGAATGAATTTATAAAATATCAAATCTTTTTCAAATAAAATACAATGCTTTAGCGACAGAGGGGATAAAGGAATACATTTGACGCATGGAATATGGAGGCACTGTATTAGTGATCTTATGTGGTTTGATATAAGATACTGTGAATAGGCAATAAATAAAAACTCTTCTCAAATGTCACAAACATTTGCCAAGCCACTCGTGAGGAATGATGGTTAAAAATTCATATCATTGATTTTTGTTGCAACGATGATAAAATGAACATATTCTTGAATAATTCTATTATTAATCCAAAAGGAATACAAAAATAAGTGGGGACAGACGCAAGTTGTATATACAATCTGCCTTCAATGATATTTCGTAGGTATTTAAATCTTCTTTAAAATATCAGTTGAATTCTTAGGAGATTTATACATTAATAGCTTCTTTTGTCTTTTTTATATATTTCCTTTTTTATAATAACCGTTGCTAATTTAGAAGACTCGCACTCTGTAGTCCATTTCCCCAATTTTCTGCGCAGATTCTTATAAATCTAATTATATAAAATAAAATAAATTACTGTAATAAAAGGAACGAATTGTAGAATCACAATTAAGAAACTTGAGTAAGAATTCATTAATAGTTGATCTCAAAATCAAATCTTAGCATTAAATAAAGCAAAATATCAAAATTTTATTAGAATTTTGCCATTTATTGAAAAGTGCTCAATGTTAAAGCGTTAAGCCAAATCTTCATTCACTTTCTTCTTCGCTTTCTTTCACTTTCAATATTGTTTTCATTATCAGGATATAATAATTGTCGATGAGCATATCATGATCATTAACAATAAATAGAACGCATAACAAAATATTAGTATCTTTAATGAAAAGGAATTCAGTTTGAAGTTAACAATAAAACATATTCGTGTAAAATGAGCTTAAAATATCTTTTTTTAAATCAAAAGAATAAAAGGTGACAAAAAATTAGAGCCATTTTTTTTTTACTTAAATACGATAAAAATATTTTTGTACTTCAATAATTTCGAAATTTATCAATTTACTTTCAAATTAATAAAATTATAATGAAATAAAAAATTGTTTGAGCTTCACAATCTGAAATTATATATGTGGTAAATTTATAACAGGACCAAAAATTAACCCTCACATATATATATATAGAAACGCACTGTAGTCTCCATTAATAGTAAAGATTAAATGTTCTGACTATGCTCTTGATCATTTCTGTTATCATGCAAATAATAGCAAAAAAATAACAGTAAATAAAAATGCAAAATTCCATATTTTATGCAACAATGTAAAAAAATTGAAAAAGATTGTCTTGCTGATCGAAAAATTTGATTATATAAAGAATACCCATTTCAAAATTTCTCATAAAATATTGTCCTTTTTAACAAAATTTAAAATTTCCAAAGGAATTTTAAAATTGTTTATCTTAATTAGATAATTAAAAGAAACTAAAATCATATTCTTCTGACATTATTTTTTTTCTTTCGATATTTGGCCCCAAAAACAAAATATTAATGATGAAATCCTCGTCATCTGTTCTTTTTATACGAGAAATTGCATTAACGCTATAAAAATCTTCAATTTATTTATTACCCTAATGAACAGAAAAGGGACTTATTCTTCTATTGTATAAATATTTCAAAGAAAAAAAAATCACCAGCGAATTTAAGTGAAATTTTTAGAATCACTTATAGCCTATTTTTATAATAAAATAACTATCTTATTTCATAAAGGGAAACCATTTACCTTTCTGAAAAATATTTTGAAAAGGTAATTATATTTTATTTCAGATCAGGCAAAGAAATTTCCAAGATTTAAGATAAGAACATCGAGAAGAAGAAAAAAAAACCGCCTTAGAGCAAATGAAATTATAATTCAATTTTCTTCCATTTCATATCTTCTTTTAAAAGAGTAAAAGAAGCAGACAAGAGAGAAATATTCATTATATATTTTTTATTATTATATTGATCCAAACGAGTTTTTGTGTGGATGATAGCTTACTGGAGGAGGCAGACTATCGACCCAAGAAACTTGGTGATATCCAAAATGTTTATTGACTTTGCCGTTTATTTGATTTCGTTGAAGGATGTGGATGAGAGTTGTGGGGAAGATAAGGATAAAAAAAAGGAAAAGAAAAGAATGAAAAGGAAGAAGTAGAAACGGCAACAAAAAATAAGATATATAGATCATTTTTTCGCACCACTGACTAAGTATATATACCCTCTCCATCCTACTATGTAAGTAAAGATATCGGAAACTTGGCTCAGATTTCGAAAGCTCTGGATAAGTGTGTAAAAGAGGAAATAGCTCAAGGGTGGGATGAGAACAACCGAATTTGGAACCCTTATCATCCAGTGATTAGAGAAATAAGAATTTCAGGGTATCATCATTGATATGATGTAATTATTGAGTTCTCTGCTTTTCTTCTGCCATGAAATAAGAAATTGCTGCTTTGGAAAAATGGTACCATTAAGTGCGTTTTCTCAGTTGAAATATGATATAATTTTTATCCTTACGGGTCGTTTATTGCACTTCGAAAAAGATTTTACTGGGAAATAGATAAATATAATTTTGTTTCAGTTCTTTTTAAATAAAAAAAAAATGTTAGAAAATCACTTTCAAATAAATAAGTTTTGTATATTTTTTCCTAGCGTAAGCAATTTAATAAAATTATTGAAATTGCAGTGCATAATTCTTGGATGGAATTAAATTTCTTTAAAAAAATCGAGGAGAAATGCAAAGTTCCCAGACATCACATGTTTTTGTGAATATTATTTAGAAATATCAGATTTCCAGAAAAAGTTTATAAAATTACTTTAGTACTCAATTGTTATAATTCATTTCATGAGCATTTATTAGTTATTATGTTCATTAAGCAATTTGCTTTTAAATTTAAAATAGCTTATTGACTTACAGCATATTAAATTTAAAATAGCCTATTTGCATCAAATAGCAAAGATTACTTTTAAAAAGAAGGAGAGAATTATTTTAAAAGAATATTTTAACCATACCTCGCAAATAATGCAATTGCAAATCTTTAAAAGACTACATAAGTTTTTCTTCTGGAATTTAATACTTGATTGCTGTATGAACCTTTGTTCAATCCCAACTCTTCAGAAATAATATCGACTTTCAATAATTTTTTAGTTAAATCGAAGAGAAATGCAAAATTATCTCTATGTTTATTCAAGTTACATTAAAAAGTTTAGTGAATATTATTTAGACATATCTTCTTAGATAGAACTTGTAAAGCGTATTAAGCTCACAATTATTATGATTTTACGCTGTAGAATTTGGGGCATTTATTTTAGGGACTGTAATTTTCTGAGACTTTATTCTATTCATCAAATATTATTTTGGACATTGTTTAAAAATATAGGGCCATTAAATACAGTTTGCAAAATTACTTTAACATTCTATTGAAACGATATAATTAATTTAATAAGTATAAATTACTTTTATACTTTAAAA
>JAPMOQ010004434.1:4063387-4088968 GCA_026543055.1 Argiope trifasciata | reverse complement strand
TTTGCAGTTTCCAGAATGTTAGTGTTTTCATATTTCTTCGAAGTAAGTATATCGAATCAGAAAAAGTAAAATGCAATAAAAAGTTTAAATAACCATATCCATCCATTATACGATGTCCAACTCGTGGTGGTAAGTTCATAAGCCAGATAACATCTACGGGACATGAACAATTGCTTTTGTCTAGTGGTTATGTTACGAAGCTTCTAATCAAAAAGTTCCGAATTCTATTCCGAGCCATATCACCTACCACATTGGTGACGTTATTTGAACACGCAACCATCTGAAACATATCACCTACCACAAACTGATATTGGTTATCTCGGTTATAGCTGCTTAACTACTTGCACTTCCATTCTTATTTTTTTCTCATTTCGTGGATCCCCCTACAAATCCGCTTTTTCTGCCTAAATATTCGTCGTCCTGCATAATACTTTAAAATTAAAAGCTAATTTAATTAAGAAGAAACATTGATTAAACCAAGAAAGAGATCTCATCCGAAATTTATAATAGCACTGTAAATATTGATAGATCCATTATGTGTAATAAATATCGGATTCGGCATTTCAGTGTAAAATGAGATCTATTCCGGTCCGGTTCATGTTTTAAGACCATCCATCATCAGATGGTACTATCCATCATCCAAGTACTTTTATTGGATGGCATTGACTAAGTGGCAGTCTCCTCTTTAGAATTGAAAAATGCCAGATTCGAGAGCAAAATTGCCTAAAATCCATCACGTATATAGACCTTTTGCACTTTGTGTCATGTATACGGGGATGTTGCATTTTAGATTTGCTGGTGTCTTAGGTATCCTCCCATTTTAATATAGCCTTACTTTTATTTAAAAATGTACTTTGTTTTAAAAATTGGCTGCTGTATTTTAGAATTAATAGTCGTTGTCTTCATTAGATTCGAATTTCAAAGTTACAGAATTGAAATATTTCTACAGTAGCTTCAAAATATGGCACCCGACTAATCAAAAAACTATTCACACTTCTCCATTAACAACAAGCTCAAAAAGCGAGAAACTCTTTCTTCGATATTTTCTGTACTCTGATAATGATTCTGCAAAAATTTCTTTATAAAATAAGAACATATTATTCATTTATAGCTATATTACTTTCTAAAACATAATATAAGGCTCTTTGATTACCAATACCTTAGAAGATTTTTTTTTTTAAAAATATTTTGAGTTCATCTTTGTATCCACATATTTATGGGGAAATTCTTTTGTAAGTAATTAAATTAAAAAATAATTTCTAATTTAGAGGAAAATTTTATGTTTCATTAGTATGATCATTAGAATATTTTAAGTTTTAATACATGGATGATATCTCTTACATACTCGTAACTAGTGAGTAATAGTTCGGATATAGAATCTAACTTTTATAAATTACTTTATTTTTTCAGCCAGTAAATTTGTTGGATGTCAAAATTAGTATTTGTAATTAAAATATGTTTTTAAAAAACGAGTTTTGCATAATCGATTTAAATGATAATGATGATTAGATAATGAAAAATTGTACATGGGTATTTAAAACATAGCTCAAAATGAAATTAAGTCTTTAAAATGAATCCATTTATCAAAATATCTATCTACAGTGCTATTATTTTACCTAGACAGTAATTGGATACTTTCGCCCTCTTCTATCTGCATACAAAAACTACTATTATAGAAATATCATTGATTGCTATTGATTTCATAATTTATTAAGTTTCGTTTCCTTGTATAGCAGAAATTATGTTGTACAAGAAAAATGAAACTAATAATGGAATAAGAAAAAAAAATAAGCAATGATTACAGAAATAAGAGTTGTTATGCGTTAGGTACTGAAATATTATAACTAAATATTTGTTTTTCCTATGTGAAGACATTTATTAGATATTATTCTACTTTTCATTGAGAAAAATATCTTTAAACAGCACTGCAATCTTACCCTCATAGTGATTTGTTAGTCTTGTCCCTCTCTTTTTGCATACGAGAAAAAACACTGCTAAAGATACAGCAATCAGTACTATTACTGCACAACTCACGGGTACAATTATAGAGAGACTTTTGTATTTTTTCAGTTGCTCCTTTTCTCCTACAATTTCTGGTTCTATAGTTCCTGAAAAAATAAGAACAAATCTTTTTATTGCCTTAATGTATTAACAGAATTGTAAACAGTTTTTAATGGAGCTCTAAAATAAATCGATTCTAATTCTATAAAGGTTTTTTTTAAACCTTAATGTTTGGAGCTCCTAATTTATATAATTAGACACAATTCGTTATATGAAGTTTAATATAAAATCAGTGACTCCTTTTAATTGTACTTAATTTCATTAGTAAAGTTTCTTTTAAAATAATAATAAAAAGTTTTTAACAAAAAAAACTCTAAAAACAAAATTAAAGGAGATTCCAACATCTAATCTTAATAATAATCGTATATTATTTTTAAAAGGTTTTGCTGTTTGAAAATTTTCTTTTAATTTTAGAAAAAAAAAATATATAATAATATTCTTTTATAATCCATAGCTACGTGGCTGCTCACAATTTCAATAATGGTTTTTTCCCTAATAAATTAATAATTTATCAAACAAATTTTGGAAAAAAAATCAAAATACTGAATTAATATCAAAATAGATTTCATAACTGTAACATATTTCATTTTAATGAAAATAATTTCAATAAAGAAATTACCAGAACCTAAAAAAACATCCAATTAAATAGGTTCTTTTTTTTGCTGTCGTTTAAATACCTGGCCTCTATTCTTAAGGCGCTAATACTATAGATGCTGCGATATAATACATATATCATAACATATAGATAAAATTTGATAATTTGATATATATATATATATATATATATATAATAAGTATATTTAAGAAATATATAGTACACATATATATGAATTCTTCCATTTTCTAGGTTGCATTAAATTATACAGATGCAGATAAAAACAACGTTTCACAAATGACAAAGGAGCAAGTTTTTTTTTCTTTGCTATTTACCTCCCTGCAGAGTCAACGTTGATGTCACATATTCCACTTCAGTTGGTCCAGCATTATTGTGCGCAGTAACTAAAATGCTGTACCATGTGCTTGGCGTCAAATTTGTTATTTTGGCATACTCTTCCTCCGGTTCAATGCGAGGAGATAGTACATTCCAGTCCAATTGCCGCTGTTGTTTGTACTGGATAACGAAAAACAGGATTGGGCAACCCCCGCTCTTCCAGGCACTCAGACGTAAGATAAATGTCGTTGCATTTCTGGTTATAAATGACTGCTCGCTGGGAGCTATCGGAGCTGGAGAATGTAAATAAAAATGGCTTTATTATATTGCCTATTGTGACATATCATATTACTTATGAGAATTGTCGAAGAGTAATTTTTCTGATATTAGTGATAACAAAAGACAAAGCAATACAAATCAATCTAGGAACTTTTAAAACAAAACATGATAAATCATGACTTAAATAAAACTATTATAATATGGAAATAAGGGAAAAAATATTACTTTGTAGTTAAGAAAAAAATATGAAAGTGTACATTTATCTTTCTATGTCTTTTTTATATTAATTTTCGATGATTAATAATAAAGTTTCGATTGTATAATAATATCATATAATGTTTCATTACTCACAACATCATAGTAGCATGCAATATTATACAAGATTTTTTAAAACAATGTTGAATGTATTTAAATGAAAATATATATTAAACCTTATTGATTAATGCAACATTTGAAGCTGTGATAAGTAATATTTACGGAATAATAAATTATAATTTTTTAATATATCAAAACGTTTAAGAAGTTCTATATCTTTTTGCAACATAGAAGAATAAATAAGATTCGAATATAGATATTTAGGACTTTAGGTAAAGTAATATCTATTCAACTATATTTTTTGCTTGCATTCATGCAAAGATAAAAATGAGGAATGTAAGCTCTACTTTGCGATCTCTTCTATTACCTTTGTTACTGCATTTATTAAAATGGGAGTAACATTGCGTCTTATGCATGTCACATAGAGTAATATAGCACCCTCACTTCTATAATATTTCTGAAAAAATGACATACCGGAACTTCTCTTTGAAAAATGAAAGTGATTCACTTTTCCCTTCATAAATGTAATGAGAACTTACATACATTCTTAAATAGTAGATAGTCATAAAAAGAACCGCATTTAGTACATGGCTATTCAGCAAATGTATATTCGGCTGTTAATTAAGAATTCTCGGAAAATTTATCTGCCTCCAATATCCATATGAGAAAGTGTGCATAATTCACGTCTGGTCCTCCTCGATTTTCAATGAACAATACCAAACGAAAAAGGGTTGACATTTCCCAGTGATATTTATCCATCTAGAACGATTATTATATTTTTTAGAATGCCATTTGGAGCCTTTCATAATTCATCGAATTAAATTAATTATAAATGTATGTATTTTGTTGGTGACATAATACAGGAACATGTGAACCATACATTAATGTCGTGATGGATCTGGTCTGTTGAGGTTCATCTTTGGCCTCAAGAGATGCATAATGCAGAGCTATATTAATTATTAAAACTGATTTATTTGTTTGTTTTATAAAAAAACACCTATTTTTTGGTTCTGAAAACCCATGATCTTGAATAATTCATATTGAAAAATAGTAAATCTCATTTTGTAGTAGGTATTTAATGAGAATATATTTTCGTTTTCCAACTAGCTTGTACCTCCTGGAAATAAAAAATGTGGGCCATGAAGTCAATAATTTGGAATAGGTTCTATCAGCAAGCTTTTGAAATAAAAGAAAAATCTTTAGAAATGATCTTCACAGAGTCGTTCTTACCTACCTTTAATTATCACAGAGAACTCTCTAACTTTGTATTTATATTGCTTCTAGGAATTTTAATTATTTCTTTTTAATATTCAGACAAATAAAATGTGTAGTTATATCTTAATGAGCCAGTTACAGCAACTAGACTCTAGTGATCAGTTTTGTCGAATGGTTATGTTCTAGTCTGTTGTGATTCATAAAATTGCGTTATTTGGTCTGACTCATTTAACTCAGCAACGCAAAGTCGTCAGACTCACTTTACGCAGCTGCTGCAACAACTCTCATACGCTAGCATAACACTGGGCTCTAAAAATCGTTCGTCTCTACACACACTCACTGAAGGAGGATATTTGTGGTAGTGCGTAAAGTGAGTGTGTTATCTTAATCAGCCAGTAACAGCAACTAGACACTGGTGATTGATTTTGTCTAATGATTATGTTACGTGGCTAAGAATCAAAAGGTTCTAGGCTCGATCTTTAGCTTGTTTGTGATATTATTGTATTATAAACAATTAAGGGCATTCCAAAGGGGTCAGCTTTCTCAATTGCTTGAACTAATATTTCTTGTTTATTACGAGAAAAAATAGTTTAATAAATGGTTGGAAGTTTATTGATGATTTAATTTTGATTAACTTAGAGAATACCAATGCTGTTACAAATTGCTGTCATAAAGAATTAATTGTACCAGAAACAAATAAAAAACATCTTGGAACTACTTATATGGATTTAAGAATAGAAATTGCTAATGATAAAACAATATTGGAATGTATGATGAAAGAGACAAATTCAGCTTTAAAATAATTAAAAAGTGCAATTAACATTCTAATCTTAAATCTAAAATTTTCAAATGTTTGATTTTCTCACATTTTAATGAAATTAAAAATTGAAATAGCAAAATCTCATTTATAAAAGCAACAACTATATTTATTAAAATTTAAACAATAAGGATTTTCCCCAAAACTACTGCAATATTGGTATTTTAAGAGAAAAAAAAAGAAATGAGGAAATATTAATTCTTTGACTTAAAATTGAAATAGACTTTCGGTCATTAACTCAATAGATGGTGCTCGGAGTCTCCATTAATTTTTTTCTCTGAATGACACAGTATTTAAATCGAATAGCAGATATTATACCATAATAAAATTCTTCGCCTGTTTCTAGTATGTTCTTTCCTTTTTGATTTTTTAATTATTGGGTTGAATATTTTTTAATTATTGGTTGAATATTTTTATGTTGTTTTATTTACATATTTTTGCTTTATTTGGTGATGTTTTCAGTGCTGTTTTGTGTCTTTGCTGTTAAATTGGTGAATGGTATTGGTATTGGTGCTGTTAAATTGGTTTTCAGGGGACTTTCGGATCAAAAGATTTCAATACTGTTGGGCACTACCTGATTTTAAAAAAATCCTATACTTTGAATCTTTACCTGAGGGTAATCCTTGAAAAAGGGTTCTAACCGGATAAATAAAATGATAAATTATAAATAAGGATAAAATGATATTGACAACACAATTCTATTCATCTGAGCTCTTTAAGCATAAGCCTGTTATAGCAACTAATGTGTAGTAACATCCTATAGTGCTATAGGAACGTATATTAATGTGTAGTATTCTTCTAAAAAAATTAGGATAATACAGTATTTATAATATATTAAATTCATCCTAAAACATATGGGATAAAAAGATGATTTGTAAGAAGGATTTCTTTAAAAAATATTGAAGAAAATAGATAAATAAGTTAGTTTTTTTAAGTGACGTAATATATTTATTTCAATTAAATAATAAAATGCTTTTTACTGTATTAATATGAAAAAGAGATAATTAGGTTTCATGAAAGACGTTTGACGAATAATATTTTGAATCTTTTTACTCAGCAAGAAGTTGGACTTTCTACTCATTAAGTGAGAAAATTCACAAAACATAGACTAGAACATCCACAGACAACTATCGGTAAACAGATTTCCCCGCTATATGTCTCTACTTTCTTATAATTCCAATTAAAATATAAATATTTCGGCTTATTGTAGTTGAAAATTATGTTTTATACGTATGTTTGCACTAAAACGATGAAAGATCAAATAAAATCAACTTAATTATTTTGAAGAGTAGAATACGGGCTAAAATTTAATAGCTTGTGTTTAATTTATTATTTTCAAAGTTGAATTTAAATTGTAAATCAAAGGATGAGCAAAAGTAAAGGACCGACAAGAAGATAAATTATTGATTGGAAATTAATGTTACCACGAATGAAAGAAGCTCAAATATTACGTTCAGAAAAAATCCTAACTGAAATATAATAATTAACACTGAGTTATATCAATATTTCAAGAAAATATTCTCCGTACAATTTCAGTGTGGTCATCACTCTTAGAATTTGTAGTGCTTTGAAATACAGCTAAGATATCAAATGGAAATTCTCAACTATATATTTCATATCAATAGCTTTTGATTTGTTGAAGATAACTATAGATTTCTAATTACTGCCTTAAAGACAGCAAAATATTCCATAGATTGTTGGGATTTCTGTACGACCAATATAGTGATAGGCTCATGTCAATTCAGAACACTATCTATTCGCAAACTATATTTGCTTACACAATATTAAATTGAATTGCTATAAATCTTCAGATATGCCGTTTATTAAGTGGTAATAACTTATAACAACGCGAATAAATGGGGATTTTCCTTTAGTATGAATTGTTGTAACATTCAAATTGCTTTCAACTATAAGATCATCGTTGTAGCCTATTGTTCACATGACATCATCAGTGTAATTTATTGTACATTTATGATCAATTTTTAATAAATAATTTCTACAGGCAGACAGAAAGATAAAAAAAAATGGGAAGTTAAAATTTATAAATCAGAAATCCAGGTGAATATTTTTCGTATATTTGCTGTGCCATCCAGTATTCCAGCTAACTACAAGATTAAAGTAAGCTCTGTTAGTGAACAATATTTGAATGCTCATTTTCATTAGAAATATCATCATTTCTTTAGACTTTCCAATATCGTTAATATGCATAAGTATTTTGTAAAGTGTGATTTTTTATTACCGACTTAAATAACATTTTTCTCACATTTCAAAAAATACATTCGAACTATAACTGTAACTGCTACAGTTTGTACTTCTTGTTTTTTTGTTTTTAATCATATGGACATGCAGAACAACTTGAAAAGCAAGATGTTTCATAGTATTAATCTATAAATTGAAAATCATTTATCGGAAATTGTATTAATCAAATAATATATAATCGTTTTAGAGGAATAACTTCATACCAGATATTTCACCCACACTTGTACATCTAATCTTATTATATAGCAATTCCTTATGCAAATGTAGATGTACACAGATATTTTCTGTGCTTTCAAGCTTATTTAAAAGATTGCCATTAAAAGTAACAATTTTTTATAAAAACTCTTACTTTCATTACAAATAACGCTTATTTTAATTTTACAAATTTGTTATTATTTTTAATCTGAGAACGTAACAAAGGAAATTGAATTTTTTTTTGTTTAAAACTTATTTTGGGACTGATGTTGAAAAATTAATTTAACGATTTATGTACATTTCAGCTTTTTTATTCTTGGTATTGTTGGTATTTTATTAAAAAAAAACATATGCTTATTTCAATTTTAGTCATTTAACTATGCATTTTGCCATATTTCTATAGAATTCAATATTTCATCATCATCTGTACACAAAAATGTTAGTAATTTTAAGCTTATTCCTAATAATGTTCGTTTCACTTCTCTCTTTTCTGGGAAAAATGTTTCTCGAAGAATGTCGGCCATCGTTAGGCCATCTGTCGGTTTGTAAATTAACTAAATTTGATACTGATTTACATTTGTATTTCTGATTATACTATATATTTAATTCCTACATAGAAGAAAAGCATCTCACACCTCTTAAATTTCCTCCAGCATTGATTGATTACAAATGTATTTAAATTCACAAACATTTTAGAATTTTTGTGATTTTTTAATAATATGAGTATATAATTTAAAGATTGAAATTGCAATAAATTTAATCTTCCTACGAAAAAATATTAAAATTGAAACATTTGAAATTTATTTAGTTAAAATAAACAAATAAAATAAAATTATTTAATTTGTATTCGACACAATTTTTTTTATCGAAATACCGCAACTGTTTTAAGTTCTGTTTAGAAAAATAGATGGCAGCACGATTGGTTTCGGATGAAGTAAATTTAACTTGGTCATGTCTTTATATATATATATATATATATATATATATATATATATACAACCAGAAAATCATTAAAATGAAAGAAGATATAGATAGATAGATATTTAAATGAAGATATAATTAACAAACGTAACTGGATGGTTTTATGCAATTTTAATATTACCAAAAAATTTGTTTTCAATGGTATCAATTTTCACAAACAAGTTAAGGCTACTCCAATTTGTACAGCTTTCTCAAGTGCTTTAGCCAACATTTTCCTACTTTATTAAGAAAAAATATAATTAATAATTACTTAATAAATGGGTGGAGATTTATTGATGGTTTAATTTTGATTAAGAGAATACCAATATTGTTTCTAACTGCTATCCTAAAGAATTAATTTTAACAGAAACAAAAATCATCTTAAAGCTACTTATCTGGATTTGAGGATCAAAATTGCTAATTATAAAACAATAGTTGGTATTTATAATAAAAAAAGGGGAATTCAGCTTTAAAATAATTAAACTCTGTAATTATCACTCTAATCTTAACTCTAAAATTTTCAAAAATTTAATTTTCTCACAATTTAATAAAATTAAAACAATTTTTAATAACAAAATTTCATTTATAAAAGCAACAAATAGTTTTATTAAAATTTTAAACAATGATTTTCCCAAAAAATTACTGCAATATCAATGATTTAATAAAAAAAGAAATGATGAAATATTAGTAAAACAGATGGCGCTCATAAACTACATGGGCCGAGGGTTCCTGATGGTAAGGTGTCGGATTCGGAACCGGAGTGTTTCAGGTTCGGGACTCGATTCCACCGAAGAACCTTTTGTGGCCTCGAGGCCTCTCACAGAAAAAATCTCTCATTTTGAATCCTTGCCTGGGGTGACCCTTGATGAAGTCTCAGACAGGGTTCTTTTTCTATTGGTTGTAGTTTTGTTTCGGTTGCGTTCCTTTTTGCTTGTCTTATTTTGTTAATTTTCACGTATGTGTGTGTTTGTGTGTAAGTGTGTGTATGTGTTTGTGTGTGTGCCTCTATTCTAATTCAAAATAACGAATCAAGCGGATGAAATGTTAAATGATGCACTAACATGATCTTAAATATTTATTCAGTTCTTTTTTTCTTGATACCGTTAATCATTATAGGACATGAAACATGAAATAAATTTTGCTGCCTGATTGCCAATTTTTAAAAATTTTTTACAACTGAAACTTGCTTATTGAAAGGAATAAAATGTATAACTATATGAAGTATTCCTCTTTAAATGTTAAAAGAAAATTACAGAGGGTGTAAATTGGTTAAAGCATTGAAATTTTTACTTCTAATGTTGTGAAGATCATTGGCTATTATTATTTTTATCTCTAGATAATAAATTCATTAGATGTATCAGAAAATATAAATTGATAAAAATTAAACTGAAACTAAACCCTTAACTAAAAATTAATTATTGATGAAAAAAGAAAAAAAAAAGAAAAGAAAAGTCGAGCAATATCTTTCAATCCCTTCTTTGAAAAGCTTTGAATTGTGACGACTTTTATTAGTTGATGTAAAAAATTTTTCTCTCTGTATGTATGTGTGCATACATATATATATATATGTCTGTGTGCATACATATATATATATATATATAATTGTAAATTATTTGCATATTGATAGACATTGAAATAATAACTTGAATACTTGATTCAAAAAATAATTAATTAATTAATAATTAAAAAGTAATTAATAATAACTGAATAATTAAGTTAAATAGTTCTGAATAATTAAGTTAAATAATAAATAAATTGAATGATTAATTTAAATTTATCATTTTCTTAGTTAGAAATCTGGTACTATCTATGCTATTTAAAAAAAAATTTAAAGATTCCTTGGATATACTTTTTTGTTGTATGTAAACATTAATTAATAAATAAAGAATTGTACCTCTTTAATAAAGATTTGGATTGAATTGTTATTTTAATTTGTAAATTCTGCTATTGAAAGTGGACAAAGTTTTTTTTTTTTTTCATATCATGGCAAAATCCACAAAAAATATTCGTATTTATTAAAACAACTTCAATGTTACTGTTTTGAACATAAAATGATAATAAATTAAATTACCAGAGCCTTCAGTTCTTGCCGTGATCACATCACTTGGCTGGCCTTTACCCATGCTGTTGAAAGCTGTTATGTAAAACTTATATGAGGTTCCACAGTTAAGTCCAGAAAACTTGTGGTTTGTCTTTTCTGATGGTATTTGTACTTCTGCCCATTCTAATCCATGTTCTCGCCAATGAAGTACATATCCTTCAAAGAATAACAAAACATAATACAGATATTTTTTACCATATTTAACGTAACGCTTAAATCTCGTAATTTCGACCATAGATTTGACTGTTGTGCATGTAACATTCCATTTATTTTTTTGTTTAACAATATTTATCATTTACCGGATCAAAATATTGAAATCAAGTCCATTATAAAATAGAAAAAACATTTTGTCGTAAACTTATAATAATGCACAGTTAAAAAATCCATAAATCTATATTTTTTATTACTTTTTTGAAAAAAAATCTGATTTTATAAAAAAAAGTTTTTTAAATCATTCAATTAAATAATTACAGTAATAATAATATACAATATTATTATTGTTACTGTAATTATAGAATAATTATTATTACTGTAATAATAATTATATTATAATTCAAGAATAGGTGAAACAAAATAATTCTTTTATATTATATTCCATGAACAAACTTAATATATAATTTCTTGGAATATATATATATATAAACTCTTAACATAGAAAAACTAAAAATATCGGTAAAAAATACCTGATACTGGAGTTCCTTTCCCGTTAGCGGTTTCCCATAATAAAAGTATGCTTGATGTTGTTGTTTCTGCTATTTTAAGAAAAGGTGGCTTTGGTGGATCTGTAACATAAAACTTCATTTATAAATTATAAACTTTTAAATCATCGGAATCTCTTTGTTGCTGAAGAGACATTTTACAAATATGTTGAGATAGGAGCCCTTTCTAAAAGCGAAGAAATATTTTTCAGGAATAAATGTTAATGGAAATTTCTTATAGATTCAACAAATAAGATTGTTTTAGTATATTTGCATTTATTCATTGCTATTTGCTTTGCGCTACCAGCCCGTTTGCAAGTATTAATGCTCGATAAAATATTCAATTAATTTAACTTTATCACATTAATTGTTCAGCAAACTATATTTAAGTTTCAAATTCGGATAACCATATAATTTACTTTTAGATTCATGTAGGTGACTAAAAACAACCTTTCGACAGTGAAATCTTAAGCGAACTACAGAATAATTTTCAAAATATATTAAATCTCCAACAATTATTCAATAGAAATTTCACGGAATCATGGAAAAAATTAGTTTTTATTTTGATTTTTAAAAATATATAAACGCTGTAAACAAAAATATTTAATGTGGTTTTTTTTTTTTTTTTTTTTTTTTGCTTTATAAGCATGTTTTAATAATTTATGAAACATACATTTTAGATAGTCGTTTGATCCTACGGAATCATTTTCTGCAAAAAATTCGTAATACTCGATTTTAAATGAATAGTTTATGGCTCCTGATTTCAGATATGTCTAATATGACTAATTAATTAAGTTTTCAATTTTAAAATATTCGAACAATCAACATTTTCGTAATTTTGATCAATCATTCTTGAGAAATTTTAGGAGGTTATTGGCTTCTTTCAGATGGTAGAGGAAGATATCTAAAATCATTCGTTTTTATAGGATATTGATTTTAAAATTTTTATAAAAAAAGATGAGCTTTAGTGATATAGTCCATCGGCTGGAGTATAATATTTTTTAATCAAACATTTTTTGCCATCAAAATATTTTATTGAATGTGATTCCCAGATGTAAATATTTGTATGTAAAAATTTGAAATTAATAAAAGATTATTGGCTCAATTTGCATAAATTATTATTACTTATTCCATTCAGAACATTTTTAGCAGATGTTTGTCGATAAATAAATGTTTTCAAATTAGTTGTTAGGTTCCTATGACAATATGTACGTAATAAATTGTATGTGCTTTACAGAAAAACTTTTGATTGAATTATTTATCTAGAAATTACATTAGGTAGAAATTACATCTCCTTCCTCTTACTTCTCAAAAAAAAAAACTACCATTTATTTCATTCTATACAGACACATGCCGAAAATTACATATTTATATGTTTAATTTGGAATGATAGATACCTTATTTTAAATTTGAGCTTCATTTCCTCAATATGAAGGTAATGTGTTGATAAAGGTAATTTCATTCCCCCTTATCGTGTAACTTAAAGTTATTTTATTTTATGCAAAATAAATTTTTGAAAGTTTAATTGTTGTATAAAAAATAAATTCTTTTTTTAAAAAATCGTTAAAAATTGAGACTTAATATTTAAGAAAACATTTTTAGCAGTGAAAATGTTATTTTTTGAATTTCAATGGGATGTAAAAATAAAGTTGTGTCATTATATTTTCGGAAGTTATAATGGAAAAACTCCAAAATTTCACTTATTTTTTATTATTAATTTTTTTATTATTAAAATTAAAATTAAATTAAAAATTTTAAAAAATTACTCAGAGGTGCACATTTTCCATGTTATACAAGCGCCAAATTTGATAGCTCTAGGTCGAATGGTCTGGCCTGAAAAGTGTCAGCACACACACACACGTTGAGCTTTATTATATGTGTAGTTATAACTTTCAATTTTGGTGCACACTTACAAATACATTCAATTCATTACAACACTATTCCCAGAATTTAAAATATTTCTTCTCAAAATATGTCGGTCACATCAAGTGCTATTAAAACTAAGCATGTATTTATTTTTCAATCAAAATTTTCATTTCTCTGTTAGTACATATTGCAATATAATGCTATAAGATATTCAAAACTTTGAGCAGCATTAAGAGTATTTGGTTATGTGTCAAAAATATACTTAAATATGCAGGATTTTGAATAAAGAAGGACCGAAAATTGATGAAAATTATACTGATATTTGCCATTTAAAGTTTGATAAATTTGCTTTGATTCTGTTATTACAAAAGGGTCCGCATTACATAATAGGATATTGGGCTAACAAAGTGTATTCCCACCAGTTGTTGATTTACAATTCCTTCAAAAGCATCTGCACAGCTTTTCAGAGTATAGAAAACACTTTGTCCAGATGTGGGCTTTCATACTGGTGAAAAAAAATTTACTGGCACTAAAATAAGATTATACGAAGAAAAGGGGAAAAAACCCACCGCTCCTTTTTTATTGATTTTCAAGCACATTCCTGAAATTAACATGGGTTAGCCTGTATCATGGTCAGTTTTTTTTAGTATAAAAAAGAGGAATGCATTCAGTTACATCTTCAGTATTTTTTAATAAGTTATTTAATGTGAATTCAACCATCATTCACTATCACAACAGTCACTCATTGAAATCGGTTCTTGCCTTCTATTCTTAAATATTGCAACTATCTTCAAGCTGAGCTATAAAAAGTAGTGCCCATGTTTCAAACCCCATGAGGACTGAAAAGACTACAGGTGGTGATTCTTTTAATACAAAGCACAAATTGTCAGCCAAGTTTTGGGGTAGATGAAAATGAATTAATGCTATTTGGCTACCTGCCCTGCCAATAGAATGACATGGTTAATATGTAACGCCATTTTTTATTCGCAGTATGTGATATAAATTATTTTTCATAATGTTTTTAACCACATTTTATTAAAGGCTTCTGAATATACTTTCTTGAAAATGGTCATCATGATAGTAATGTTGATTTTCATTGATCCATATTAAAATTCATCAGTTCAATTTTTCATGGTGTCAGTCAGTTATATTAAATTCTTTATTGACGCATTCGAAAAATGGTTACCGTCTGGAACATCTTCGAGTTGCATTTCGTTTTATTCAAACAAAAAATAATATTAGTTAACTGTTTCCCTTATATCTTTAATAAATGCATTTTTTTAAAGTAAATTTCTCAAAAAATATTATTAAATGAGAGCTTGTATTATTTGTTTTATTTGTAGAAAATAATGTCTGAAGAAATTAATTCATTGATAACAATAATCAATGTACAGTTGCATTGTTTATTGTCTTAGAATGAACAATCGAAGCAAACAGATATTCTTATAACTATATGAAGTGGGGTGAATCAGAAAATTAACTACATGTATTTATAAAAGTAAATTAAAAAATATCGTATAAAAACTGCTTGTTTTTTCTTATTGTTTAATTCATTTTATTGAAAGAAGCTTTTCAAAAGTATCTATAATAACAGGACGTGCTGCCATCTATGATTGGTTCTTCAAAGTTAAATGCTTTCCCTTTATACTATCATTTGTGTAATGTTTTCGTTTATGGGACATTCAAATAAATAATAGACGAGCTTTTACTAATTGCTGGTAGTATATAGACTAGATTAGATTAGAAAAATATTCATGCGATTTCTTTTTATGAATATTTAAGAATAAGTTCTACTTTTTTCTATTATGTTTTTGTTGATGCGCATAGAAAAATATTTTGATATGTATTAATAAGTAAACAAAATCTATTTTATTTTAAAAGGATATGCGATTTTTATTGTATATATTAATTTAAAAAATGGTTTGAATAAGATATTTTAGAGAAACAGGTTTATTTACTGCTCAATATATTTTAATCGAATCACTGATTTTAAATTTTTTAACAAAAGAGTAAGGGCTGACATCCATGTTTTGAAACAGTACTTGCAAAAATTAATTAAAATTTTAAAATCTCGTCAGTTTCTAATATTTTACTCCAAAATTATGACTAAAATAATTTAGTCATCTTATGCGAAAATTTTAAAAAAAATTGAAAAATTTTAAATAAATATTTGTTTGGAAGACTGCAAAAGTGATTAATTCCATGCATATGCATCTTGTGTCACCATCTATTGGAGATATTGGGTACTACCTAAAAGTCTGACTCTCATTCTTCTACTCATTCTATATACACAATAAAAATCAAATAAAAAAGATTAATTATTCTGCTTTTAAATGTTTAGCTCGATGATAAATTGAAAAATTCACGTGTAATTTTTTATAAAATTAAAATGGAAATTATTTACCTTTTTTTAATATTGAAAATATTACAAAAATTCCCGTATTATTTCATAAGTATTTAAATCATGCAAAAAAATAAGGGAAAATAAGGGCCAAAATCAATTTTGAGAACAATTCGTATTTATACATAGCTGTAATTGAAAAGATTTGCAACCGAAAGTAAGCTAAAAGATAATAATATTTGAGAACTATATTGAACAGTACATTTCTCATAATGGAAGTAAAACGGTAAACAAATCCATGAAAGACTTTTCCCCTTCATACAAATAAATATAAACTAATAAGGATTAATATTTTTTTTAAATTCATTTAAAAAATAATCGTATATTTTATTTACATATAAAAATTTATGTTCTATGATTCATGATGTCATGAGTAGATGAATAGTCGAAAAGTAAAAAAAAAAAAAAGTATTTGAGGGTTTTTTTTTTCCAATTAGTACTTTTTTAATATAAAGGCAAAGTTGAACTAATGAAAGCGCCAAATGCTATTTGAATTAAATTTATTTTATTTGAAAAAATATATGATAGGACAGGAACTTGCATGACCTAATCTACTCTTTATGAAATTAAATGCTCCTCTACTAAGCTGTTTAGACCTGAAAATATGTATGAAGTTTATTTAGAAGTAGGATGCTAATATACATGACAAAAACTAAATTTTTAAAATCACACTTTTGAAGCTTAACATGTGACTTTTGCTCATAATACATGTCGAAACTAACCCGATATAATTTCTTTATTCATTAAACATGCAAGAAATCAATAGAATTTTACTCCTTATTTAAATTATTTAATTAAAATTAAATTTTAATTAACTTTTATTAAATTTTGAGTACAAAATAGAAACATTTACATTACTTCAAAACAAAAATTGTTGAATAGTGCAGGCCTTGTATTTGAAGAATAACGAAAATTCAATCATTCCTTTTTCTTATTTAAATAAGCATCAATTTCTCTTGGAAATTAGTTCCCAAGAGCAAAGTGAGTAAAATAAGTTTATAAATTCTCCAGAAATATTTTATAATAATTGATGTTAAATCTTTTCTTTGAAAACATTTTTTTTTACGAAAAATGAGAAATATATCCCATAATTATCTTAGATTTACAGGTCAAGATAGTTTTCGATGTATTGTATTACATTGTTGAACTATTATATATTAAAATTCAAAAAAAAATATTTTAGTTAAAATTATTACATTTAGAAAATGACAGTTTTAGATCCATCTATGTACTTAAATGTACTAAAATTTCTTAAACTACAAAAACTTCTTTTTGTAAATATCGGCTATAATACAATGAAAGGAAAATTAATAGTAGCTGACTGCATTGACGAAAAAAGCAGATCAGTTTGAAAATATTAGTTGAAATTAAGTCTGAAATAACCTCTTTATTTGTATTGCCACCAATATTAAAGAATGATTAAATTCATTAATTTTTTCCATCTAAAAATTTACTTTAATGCTATTTATTTTAAAAATCCATCTTCTAATTTTTTTTTTATATTTTTCAGTAAATTAGTTTTCTCATCAAATATATCAGAACATTTCTTTTGGAAACACTTATATCACAGTAAGATAAATTTGCTTTCTAACTATATGAACTAACAAATCTTTATAATTTTCTAGCTCCAGATTCAATGAATTTAGGAAATGTAAATAGTGTATGTTTCCCCTTTTTTCATCAAAATATTTGTTCAAATTATTCCCTTTGAACTTTGCTTTTTAAACACAAATTGATACATATATTTTCAGTCTGTGCATTGCAGACTGGAAATTTGATATATCTATCGCCAAAGTCATAATATTGTACTAAAATCTTATTCTGCTTATTAATATCATTTAGTTACGTAATTTTACTGAATTTTGCAGGTTTTGCATGAAAATTCTTACCGATTGAGTCTTTTAGTCACTAACCTTTTTTGGTTTGATTTGTATAAATCTTATTACGTTGTTTTAATTCAGTGATTTGTTTATTTATTTTAAAATACTGGATATATATATATATATATATAAATTAGCAATATAAAAGAAAACGAAACTAATTACGGAAACTCAAACAAAAACTATTTCGGATTCGAACAAGACTAAAAAATTTTAATTAGTTTCGTTTTCTCTTATATTGCTAATTTATAGGATATATATATATATATATATATATATATATATATATATATATATATATATTCTCAAAAAGAATATTCATTTTCTTTTTTGAAATTTTAAACTAGAATAATCATCTCTGTATAAAAATTTCTTTGATATTCTAAGTGAAATAAATTTTCTTTTAAGTCAATAATATTTCTTTCTTTGAGTTTTAGTTTATTTATAGTTCAAGGTACACGGCTCTATCCATTTTTATATCTCCCGTTTCTTGGACCATTAAAAATTCTTAAATATTTATGTCATTGTATAGAAAGGCTATTTTTTCGACATAATCTTTAATACGTGAACTCCAGATTATGTCTCTGAATTTATTATGGTCGTTTCAAAAAATATATGTTGATACTCCGAAATCCCATTTTTCAAATTTTAATTATTTTTAATAAAATGTATGATTTCTTAACTTATATTCACTTCGTGTAACACACACAAACTCATATTACCGTTTATGCCTTTACTTTCCAACTGAGATAAATGTGATATAATAGCAGTTAGTAATTCAAAATTTACTTCCTTAAAAAGAAATTTTCAGGAAACGTTTTTCAAAGAAATTCCATTCATTCGAGTAATACATAAATAAAATCACTTTGAATGTAGTCAAAATGTTATTTTTTAAAAATCAAATATAGCATTCATCTTTTCTCAAGGATGATTAGTTAGCCACATATTTTTATATTGTCAAAGAATATTTCCACCTTAATTTCACCAGGTTTTCACACTATAAATAAATAAAAAGCAATTATAAAAGCATGATAAACAGTTTAATGTAAAAGCTTAAAAGGCATAAAAAGCAAAGGCTCAGGATAGAGAGCCGAATGAAATGTATGAGTACCAAAACAGAGTCAACTACTCACGGTTCAAGCACGAACTCAAAGGAATAAAGTAAAGGCTTAAAAGACATATTTAAAATCAAAAAAAAAAATGCAATTTATTTCCTTTCTTTACTGCAAACTACCTTATATAGTTTTGTTCGGACATCTACTTAAGATTCAAGACAAATTAAAATCATATAATAATTAACACGTACAAAAACCACTCATTAATTAATTAATGATATTAATGACAAATGGAATTACCCCCCCCCTTCCAATTGTGTGTTAACTTCTTTTTGGTATTTATTTTAATGAAAAACCTATCTAAAAGACTTTTGTAACCTGAAAATTAATAAAAGCTATAAGCAATTGAAATCATGAAAGAGAACTGAATGAAATGTATGAGTACCAAAACAGAGTCAACTACTCACGGTTCACGCACCGAACTCAAGCGTGCGAACAGTCACTTCATCCGAAAGGGGTCCAGCCCCTTTGTCGTTGAAGGCTTGAACAACTACGCTGTATTTGGTATTCTGTCTCAGCAGCGTGATGTCACAGCTCCTGTCTTGACCTTCTTTGACCTCAACGGTTTTGTAAACAAAGGGATCATTCGTTCCTGATATCTTGTAACCTATGTAGTAACCCCGAATTGATCCGTGGTGAAGATTTTTCAGTGGGGGCTGCAAGTACAAATTGATGAAAATAAGCATTTTATGCACTTATAACTAGTTTTAATGTTATATTTTTATTGAAATATCATGAAAAATGTATGCTTAATTATGTTATTTCTTAAATTTCTAAACATATACTTCTTTAATTTCATTAATGCTAATGGAGTTGAAACACCTGTTCCAGATAAGCTTCGATGAGCACCCAGAAACCTAGATTTCACAGCCCTAAATTTCTTCCCTTTTCTTTAAGTGTTTAATTGAATACTATTGTTTTGTTGTGTCCATGTTTTGTTTGCTTGCTTAAATATTTGGGAAATGATGGTAGAGGAAGGCTAAGCATGGGAATTCCTCAAGTATGCCCAAGAATACATTTACTTAACCTATTAGTACACCTATTAGTACACTACATTCTTTGACGAGCTTTTTTCCCCCTTCTGTTTAGTATTTCTAGAAATTTGCAAAAGTTTTCCCTTTTTATAACCCATACATCGGTGAAGAAGAATATTGAAGCAGCAGAAATAGATGAAACTATATATATTTCCTTTTTTTGTTGGCCAAATGATCCAAGGGCATTCTAATGTTTCATTTTATTTTCATATTATGACTACAATAGCGTGCGAATGTGAACATCTCCGATTCAGATGTATTCTAACAGGTGTTTCTATTGCTAGAAAAAAAATAATGATAGATTTGCAATAAATTGACAAAATTTTGGAAGTAATCATGATTCAGAATCATAAATAATAGCAGATTCTGATTGCACAAGAAAAATGTAGCAAATTCATGCACGCAATTCTCTTATAATAAGGAAAAAATGTCTTGAAATTTATGATAAAAATTCATTTTATTCTAAATAAAGAAAAATAAAAGTGTTTTTTTTGTGTGTGTTTGTAGATAAAAATAAAACACAAAAGTTATGAATTTTCAAATTTGTGTATTTAAGCTTATTTTCTTCCAAAAAATTTCATATGTAAAATGTATGCAAAATACTGATTTTTTTATTTTTTCAATATTTTTTATACAGAAAAATTACTGAGATGAATTTTAATGTCAGCAATTAAAAACTTAGAAAAATAGTACGTTTTACATGAATAGAATGGTGAAAAAGAAAATAAATACAAAAAAATGCATGAGAAAAGGATGCCGATTTAAATTTTTTTCAGATAAAAACTGCATTTATAGCATAAATAAAAAATATTTCCAAGACGAAATATAGATTCTGCCCTTACTTTATATTTTACCAATAGGCATTGACATAAAGAGTGAATGCCTGATAATTTGAAGTCAAAAGTGTCCTACGTGTACTAATATTCAAAAAAATCTCCCGCGTGCTGAAGAATTGAGAGCTAAGGTATATCTCTTTTTGTATACGAACCGTTTAAAAATAAGGCTTGTTATTGCATTTTTATTTCTTTGAGAGAGAATTCCAAAATCAAATTTATTTGAACTCGATTGTTCTTAGGAAAGCAAAGAGTTAACACTTCTACTGCTTACTCCAAAAAAGTAATCAGATTCAAATGCATGCCGAGTTAATTTAAGAGCATTTCGAAGTCGAACTATGACTTGTTTTCATTTTTATGTCTTTGATCTTTGATTTCTTTGGAATAGGCCTCAAAGAATATTTTTAAGGAATATTGATTATAGCTTGCAATTAAATTTTAACACATACCATGCAATTAATGTCATAACTTATAATTAATTAGATCTCAAAATCTGCTCAACTAAAATTTCAAGATATCTAATAAATACGCTATCAGAATCCTAAAGAAATGTAAATAATCTAGAGAAATTTTGAAATGAATTTTGCTATTGGTAGAAATTTATTTCCAAAATTAACAAAGAAATTAAATTAAAAAATACCAACAAATCAAGATGCTTGGTTTTTTCTTATCATCAAATTTAAAAATTGAAGTTTTGGGCTTTTTTATATTCTATTTTTTAAATAAAAGTTTTTGGCTTTTTTATAATCTATTTTAAAAATAAAAGTTTTTGACTTTTAATCATTAAGTTTAAAAATTGAAGTCTTTGGATTATTTTTATAATTAATTTTTGAATTTAATGTTTTTGGATTACTTTTATCGTAAGATATAAAAATTAACGTTTTTCGCTTTATTATCAATAGTAAATAAAGTAACATTTAAACAACTTCCATCTTATTAGAGTAACATTTAAACAACATCCATCCTCACTTTTTAAACTATTTCTTTAATATAGAAAAGAAATTAATGTTTTATTAAATAACAGATATGTTCAACAGGTGTGTTAAATTTTAATTATTGACACTTCATACTTCCTTTTTCTAATTTCATGATATCTAAAGATAGTTGTGCATTGTAAAGAAACAGTGAAACAATTTCAAAACAAAATCAATATAGGGCATTTCTAATTGTTCAATTAATTATGCTTAAAATAATTTAATCAAAATCAAAGTAATTTGCTATTATTTCCAAGTTTTTTTAAACTTATTACAGAGATTTGCTTCGTCAAAATTATAAGATCGATGAAAAGTAGCAGATTCGCCATATCAGCAAACAAAATGAAATAAAGAAAGGAAAAGAAGAAGGTAGCATCATAGATCATATGTCAAAGCATTATAGAATTTAAAAAAAAAAAAAAAAAAAAAAAAAAAAACAAGAACTGACAGAAATTTTGTAGAAGCATTTTTTAAAAACAAGCAACAGGATCCCTTTAATATTGCAGGAAATTCTCGGAAAATGCAAAATGTAGTTCAAATTTGATTTCATCTCCATTTTCATTTTACAACTCGAAATTTTCGTTTCATGGATCGATATAAAATTTCCGAGGATATATTCTTAGCTTGGAAATTTGGTAAATAA
Organism: Argiope trifasciata; assembly: GCA_026543055.1. Taxonomy (NCBI): domain Eukaryota; kingdom Metazoa; phylum Arthropoda; class Arachnida; order Araneae; family Araneidae; genus Argiope; species Argiope trifasciata. The sequence goes on along the minus strand of JAPMOQ010004434.1, from coordinate 4,066,391 downwards.
AAACCGTAGATTGAAAAATAGGGGTTCGTGACATTTTTTGTCCTGTCTTTTCATAAACTTGAGCTGATGGCATTATTACATTTTCTGTTTCCAATCTTTCTTGATACCCTTCTATGAATATTACAATTTGGACAATATTTTCTTTTCCATGAAAAACGTATATTCATTCTCGAAATTAATAATTTTTAAATATTTATTTTGCAGAATTTTTTATTCAACACACAAACAAGAAATTTGAAGCTATAATTTCAAATATATATTTATGTTGAGCAATATAGATATAATTCTACAGCAACTACAATTTATTTTCAGAACATGTATTGTAGTTTAAAAATTAGAAAAAAAAATATTGAGTTTAATGAAGAAGGAATAAAAAAAAAAGGAAATGATGAAACTGGCCCGAAAACTTTCTCAAGGGTCACTTTTAGGCAGTGATTCAAACTAGGGATTTTTTCTGTAAAGGATCTGACTTTCAATATTGACTAAAAATATTGCTCCCAGGTAACCCAAAAATCCCTTGAAATTGACATGGCATCTTTTAATAGAGTTGTATGGAGTTTTGCTTGCATATGGTATGTTCTTTGCTTTCTTGTTTTAATGATATATTTTGGTTTTATCCTTGAGTGACCTTTCGTATTTTGTGTTTTTCTGTTGTGATTTTAATTTTATTTGGAAGTTATAATTTATTGTCTCTTACTTTTGTGATGCCAGTTTATCTCTAAGATCTCACTTTCTGGGGATGTTGGGGTCATAGAAGATCAATATTTTTGGACAAAAGTTATACCCCTCACAGAAAATATCCCTAGTTTGAATCCCTGCTTGAAAGTGACTCTTGAGAATGTCTTCAGGTCAGATTCCTCATATCCTATTTTAAAATTCTTTCTTCATTAATCTTAATATCTTTTATCTAAGTGGGTTAAGTTCATCGGTATTTTAGTGGTAGCAGCATTAGTACTCTTTAAATACGACGTATCTTTTATTAACTTGGTTTAGAAAAAAAAAATTATGATTAATTGTCTTTTATAATGATTGCATTTTTTTTCTTCACTATATTTTACCATATACTTTTTAATAATACAAAAATATTTTTTTTAGCATTAATTTGCAATGAGACAATTGTTGTTTAGTTATAGGAAACTGTACCAGCTGCCTTTGAATGGTTTTAATCTACGTGGAAGAAATCAGCAGTGAATAAAATAAGTTATTTCCAGTGTCCTGCGTTAATTTATTTATATTTGTTTGCTCGATTTCAATTTCCACTTGAATCCTGATGTCATGCTTAAATGTGGATTTTCCTTAGCATTAATTAACTTTGCTGTGTCCTACTTAGCAAAAAATTACTTAGTCAGACATACTCCCTCTTACTTAAATTTTATTAAAATAAAAGAAACTCCGCAAACAGCCTAATGAGCATAATTCTGCCGCATAAGAAAACATATAATACAATAACCTAGGTACCAAAACTCATTTCAGTCCAATGATTAACCATTTTCACATAGTGTTTTACAATACAAATGCCATAATTATTGATCTTACTTATTAAACACAAATTTTGTATATTGCACCTTTTTATGACATAAAATTAATTTATTTTAATAAAAAGTCATAACTGTATTTGTATTTAGTGACTTAATTCAGATTTATAAAAGTTTGATAATTGACGATTTAGCTGCAAAAAGAAGGTATCTCCAATTATTTAAATTTGAGGACAGCTGTGCAAGACATCTGAAAATTCAAATGCCAACTATACAGACAGTTCCATCCTTTGGGAAGCTCCAAAAAAAAATGGATTCATCTTTTTTGGCATCAAATTAGCAAGGGTTTTTTTTCCTCCATGTAACTCTAAATTTATCCAAATTTGAGCCACATCCTTTTAGCAGCAAATCATTTAGTTATTTCATGAATTTAATTTTTTTCATCCTCTATACATTAAAATTTAAAAAACTTGGAATTCCCATTTCAATTGGCTTATATAATAATCGAATTATCAAATAATCGCTGTAATTGAATTATCTTGGTAGAGAATAATTTTTATTAATATCAAAATGCAAATATTTTATTAAGATCATGTATGCAGCTGCGAAATTATGTAGAGTTATAATTTTAGTATAAATATCGTCGTTAAGAAATAATACTTCAAAGTATCTATAAAATTATAAGTTAAAAAATTTCTTACTTCTGGATTTCTTACTTTTTTACGGAAGGGAGCCTGTTTTGATACTTACTCATATGAATCCTTTTTACACAATTCTTATTAATTTGAGAAATCCAAATGTTTTTAATTGAATTTTTTAATAAGTTTTATTAAAAAATAACAATTTCTTTAGTTAAAAATATACCATTAAATTCATACATTTGTATAATTTTAATAAAAAAACAATAATAATGAACTAATAATAAAAGATGGAACTAATTTGTAAATTTCAGTATCTATCAATTTAATAGTTGTAATACAAATAGAGGGAATTCATTTGATTAGCCCAAATGTTTGATACAATAAGATTATTTATCATTTATTGAAATTGCAGGAAAAAAAATATTTTACCTCCCAGGAAACGTGTATTGTTTTTGAATCAGTAGCCACTGCGTGAACGTTCCTTGGGGGAGCTCCTGGAACTGAAACATAAAAAAAAAATGCATAAAAGTCATTCCAAAAAATTACTATTATTATATTAGTAAGGCAAGTTTTGTATTAAATATCAAGTTGATGATTCCAACCACAGATTGATTTTTATAAACGGCCACAAAATAAATAATACATGGTAAAAATATATGCAATTTTAAATATGTAGAAAATAAGCATATTTTCAATGATATGTCATTTGTATAGACTGAATCAATATTCCTGACATCATTCAATACTAATATTTCTAAGAGAATTCTGGGATGTTTTTGCATATTTTTTATTAACATTTATTAGAGAAAATTGAAAATTCGACTATTTTATGACAGTTGGTAGTTATAGCTTTTTTTCATCTCCAAGAATATATATATATATATATAT
>JAPMOQ010004434.1:4032806-4061256 GCA_026543055.1 Argiope trifasciata | reverse complement strand
ATTTATATGTATATATATATATATATATATATATATACATATAAATACTACCCAAAAATAAAACTACTTTTGTGCAAAATAATATACATTTGTACAAAATAATATAAAAGGAACACATATCATAATTTATAATATATTATACAATGCCCTTTTTAAGGCATATGTATTGAATTAAAAGAAGAAATTTACAAAGAAAATGGTTGAATATTTCAAAATATCAAGGAGTGCTTATACATTTCCTAAATTTAATATTATCTGAAAGAAAATTTTCAGAAAAGTAAAAATGTTATCTTGGCGGTTTTTTAAAATTTCACGATATTTTTTTTTGTTTTTTCTAATTATTTCTAGCTAAGTTTTGGTTTAAAAAAAGCTTATTTAATTTCGTATCATTTGAAGCTGCTACTATGATCGAAAATTTGTTTTAATTTGCTCACCAGTGTTAAATAATTCTATCTAACGTTTTAGTGACGCACACATGCACTATTTTAAAACATACGGGAGCTTAGGAAAAATATATCTATTGAATTCATAATAGAAAGTTAAAAAATCATCATAGAGTAGTTTAAACCTAATGTACCAAAATTTAGAACCCCCAAAAATATTATTACTCAGTCCAGAACATTTTTAGCTTAACTTACATAGTATGGATTTAAATTAAAAAAATAAACCATTCAATAAAAATATTTTTCTATAGTATGAAGTAAGTGTTTGCTATACTAAATATTCTGATTTCCAATAAATACAGTTAAAAATATCATAAATATGCAATCTGTGCAGAAAATGTTCTAATGTCGTGGTTGATGTTCAAATCTCAGTAGTAATATACCAGGCCAATTCGTTTAATTTCTGTAATAAACATATTACATATATCACATGAAACTTAAGATGTGTTATCGGTAGCTATTAATATGCAGCTAACATAAGAAATGATACATTAGATATCTACTCTCGAATTAGCAGGCAAATTATGATACATACCATTTAATTTGAATTAATTTCTTGCCAATAAATGATCATAATATTTTTGTTAAAACTTTATCAGGAACTTTAGATACACTTTTCACAACGGCTATGTTTTACATAAAATGCATTTTTTTTTTTTCGTTGAAAATAATGTTACATCAGTATATATCAATTTTATAATTTTTCTTCAATTATTATTGTCTGTTAGAAATTGTAAATATCTAAATTTAGCTTAAATAAGTGGAAATGTGATATGTGCGACAGCACTCCATATTACGGTGGTTAATTTAATTTTATAAATAATTTATACTTTTAAGGTTTTAATTTCATCCTTGATAGAAACACGTTTATGCATCTTATATAAATGATGTTAAAGTTCCTGAAATCTATATTGCTTGTATTTCATCTTGCCAATATAAGTGGCCAGCTAAGTTTCTCCCCCTCTTATCAAAACATTATCCATCAATCTATATTGAAACCATCTGTTTGGTGGCATCATCGGTAATTCTAACTTCTGCAGTCAAACCCAACCACTCAACGAATCTAATAGCATCCTCACCAAATCAGAGCATCGTTAACATAGATATTAGTTGTTTTTTTTTATCACTAATGGATTTGTCCTGCATGAATTTATTGGCATAATCATTAATAAGGGATTTCGTTCGAAATCAATCTTTGCAAAAGGCTGTTGAAATTCATACGATCGTTGGTTAATACCAAGTTTTTAGAGTTTCTTGTGAGAATGTTTTTAAATGGAATAGTATTCCTGAAAACGATGGATCAAAATACTCTGAATATTTAAGAAATAAGATAGGGAATAATTATGAATTCTAGAGAATGTTATAATAAGATAGGGAATAATTATGTATTCTAGAGAATGTTATAATAAGATAGGGAATAATTATGTATGCTAGGGAATATTATAATAAGGGAATAATTATATGTGCTTTGGGAAAAAGAGATGCAAACTTTCAGAAATTCTGAAAAGTTCAGGTAATTTTCTTGGACTTAATCAATATTTTAGCATGTTTATAAAATAATTAGATACTTTTCCGTTAGTCTGGGTGCAAATGTCGTCAACGTGAACTAAACGCGAACCAAATCGCCAAGCAAAGCGAATGACACATAGTTTCCTTAATAAAAGTTATTGGCGAAATTTGGCATAACTCTACATTATTTGGCCATTTTTCGCGGGGCCAGATAAACGGAAAAGTACCAACTAATATAAAAACTTCAAGCATTTATCCATACTCTACATAATATTTCTAGTGTAACAGAAAGAGCATTACCATTATAAGAGGGGGAGGGGAGCTGAGGTATTTTTCCATCATTCCCAAACTACTCTAGCAGGGGTGAATACAGTTATCCAAGTGGAGGGAACTCGGTACCCAAATTGGTATTTTATCTCAAAGATAAGCGACAAATTGTTTACTTGTATTATTTTTTATTCATATATTCGTAAAATTGTATAAATAAAAATATTTGTAAGAAGGTGTATTTTCAGAAAAAAATTTATATGTTTTTTAATACATATAAATACTATATTTGGAGTAGTATAATTTTCAAAAATTGCTGTAATAACAAATATAAAAAAAGAAATCAGACAAAAAGTAAGTTTTATTCAGCTATTAAATAAAATCAAAATGAGATTCTTATGAATATGGCTTATTAATTCTAGAAAGCTATTCATTACAGTAAAATATATCTTTTTAAAGGTTTTGTGTTTGGTAGACAATAGCAATCAATGAAATTCTTTTAACGTATGGATTACAACAAAGCGTATTTTCAATTATAACAGCCCTTTTATTCACCAACTGTCTGCTTTGTAAAAGTGAATATTCTCACATTAACTAAACAATTTTTAAGGCCTTCCATTTGAAATGAAATCATAGTTAATGTGTAAATTGAAATTGTCTTAGTAAGGAGAAAGATATATTTTACAACTGAGATCTAGAAAATCCTAAATCTCTTCGATGGAAAACAAAGATAAAAGAAACCAAATGGTTTTAAAGATTTCTATTCAGAACATTTCTTTTTTGGAACTAAATCTCTTCTTCTTTTGGGACTAGAATCAGAACGAAGAAAGAAAAGATCAATCTGAAATCTTGCCGGAAATGGTTCTTTTTTTAGAAAACGTGTACACCATTTTTAACGAAAATTAGTTAAATGTTTAAAATATTTTCTTCTTAAGGAAATCCGAAATTTATCCAAAATAGATTATAATTATTTCATGCGCATACAGAAAATTGCGCATTGGATTGCAAAGAATCGTGCAAAATACAAGAAGTCTTGACCAGTATACATTTGGAAAATTGTAGCAATAGGGAAAATAATTACTTTATTTACGTATTAAATCATTAGACGATAATAGTAAGTAAAAATCTTCTATACGTGCCTTTTTAAACTTTCTTCAAGCGGAAATTTTACAGTTATCGTTCACTCTACAGTGAAGAATCACATCTTTAAATAATAATTATAAATTAAAAAAAAAACTATCGCCAACAACCATTTTTTTTCAATTTTTTTCTTTAAGACTTTCATAATGTCTTATAGGTCATTAATACCTATTTACCCCTCATCACTTATTATTAGTGAGTTGTATAATCTCTTAGTTGCTCATTTCATAAGAGAAAATGGGCAGAGCTTTCCAGTCAGCCAAATCCGTACGGATTTCGTCAAATATTATTTTAGTCGGAATTTTAAGTCATGAATGAATCCCCATCCTACCCTACAAGAAATAACGCAATATGAAAGATTTTTAAAGACTATAGAGTTAACAATTGAAATTATTTCAAAAAATATATTAGAAAAAAAGAAAGAACAAGTCTCCAGGTCCATACTCTTGTTTGATTTCGCCAGCATTTGGTATTTATAGAAAGATGTATGAATTGTAGAAGCCGACCACAGTCGTCCATAATATTTCGCAATCCGCTTTTCAAAGACAAACGGAAAAATACCAATAAAAAATAAAAAATTAATTATATTTTCTTTTAATTAGCAAGCAGTATTTAAATTCACATTTTATTTATGTAGAACAATGCATAATTAATCAAAATTAGATGTGGCTATTAATAAAAACGACGAACAATTGGTGAAAGAAAATGGAAGATTCCATTTTAAAAATATGCTTTATTAAATTTTAGAAATGCCTAAAAGGCTGACCATGTCTAAACTTTTGATGTTTATTTTTGAAAATGCAAATATTGCAAAATTAAGATTGAATGACCTAGAAATCTAATTACAGGATGTCTAAATATTATTAAGAATTAGAATTGTACAGGAAATTTTTAGGAATAATGGCATGCTTTTCTCATGTAAGGTAAATATTATCGCATATAAAACAATGCTAATTACTTCAGTTCACTTTTTTATTAGGAATTAGTGAGAATCTCGAAGTTATAATAAATTTTTTTATTAGTTTCATATAATTAATTTCTAGAAAAACTAGATTGAATTTTTTTCATGTGAAATACTGCACGGGCCGGTCATCTTTGACTATTCTCTATATTGAAAAACGAATCACAGCTATTTCACACAGAGTGTTTCAAGATACTTATCCTTGTATTAGTAATCAAGGAATATCCATGCATGTTCTTAAATTTTGTGTTTCTGTTGCAAACTATTGGGTATAATTTGTTTCTATATCTTCGTGTTTTTGTATTATTTTTTTTTAATTTTCAAATACTCTTTTAAATATATCAATTATGATAAAAATAATTTACTGATTCTTGTGTTTAGACTCATAATAATAATAATAATCAACTAACCTGTTTTTATAACAATGTACATAACAATTTAGAAGCTTTAATCTATGTTAGATATCAAAAATATCTTTCATACACTCTAATTTTTAATCCCATGTCTATCATCCAGCTGCAGAGAATTCATTTTGGTCTCAAATATATTTCTACTATTATTCTTGTAATTTCAAGACACGAAAGAAGAAATTATAAACCTGAATCATTGGGTAACTGTTAGGAATAATACTTGTACTTTTTAAATTCGAGAGCATGTTTACATAGTATACTAATATTTCAATTTTCTTGGAGGCCTTGAAATGTATTTCGGATTAGAAATAAATATGAATGTTTGTAAACAATTTATGTAGACAAGAATTACAAAGAAATTCTCAAAACTAATTATCATCTGGAAAAAGATAGGAAAGATATCTGATTGTTTCATTCAATAATTTTGTATTAAAATTTTAAACCTTGTTTCATACTTACAGAAAAGAGGCAAAGAAAATTTCAAATCAAATGCAAACAATAATATAAATGATCAAGTAAATTTCTTGAAATGCATTCTGATGACTAAATAATAAAAAATAGTTTTTTATTTATTGAAAGATTTTCATTTTGTGTTGTTTTCCTCTTTAACATGCGAAGCAATAAATTGAAAATAAATTTACTCGAATTGTGTTTGTGTTCAAATTTTCAGCCTCATTCTCTGGACGTGATTGAAATTGGGGGCTGATTTGCATTTTTCGAAGAAGATTACAATATATTTTCTTCTCACCATCGAAGTATCCAAGCAGTAAGAACGAAATTTAATTTTCGCAAAATGGAAAGTTTCAAAAGTAATCCGAAGTCACGTAGTTTGAGATCAGGTTTAGAAAAGAGACTTTTTGTAATATTTGCATAACGATAGTGGAAGAGGGGGAAATATAATTCAATCCGTTTAAGATTTTTCGAAATTAAATTTCGTCGTCGCTCTGACTTCCAATGCTGGAGGGGTTGAAGTTTTGCTATTCAGCAGATAGATATGTAAAGATAGGGATTGATGGGTTTTAAAAGAATATGTAGAATTTTCGGAAGGAAGGAGAGTTTTCAAATTGTTGGTTATTCGGAAATGCTGTTGAAATTTCGATGGTGAATCTAAATAAAAGAACAGATGTTTATGAACCATCAACTGCAATCACTAAAATAGAATGTAATTCATTTTATGGGAATATTAAATAGTGAAGTAGTAAGACGTATCGAAATATTCTTTGGAAACAAAGATATATTAAATTCAATTTTAAAAAATGACATAAAATTTTATTTAAAAAAATGTAATTATTATTTATAAATTTCAATCATTACTTTTGAATTAAAAGAATTTATTGATGGATTTGTAACGCTACTATCAAAATTTTATTTTCTACATAGTTATTGGGAAGGAAATAATTTTATTTTGTATCTTGATCCCTTAACTGTACAATATCAAAATTCACCATTGTTCTTCCAAATTTTATATCCTATTACAAAAAAGTTGTTTGATTTATAATGGTATATTAAGCGAAAAGTATCAGAATCAATGCTAGGTTGTACTATAACGGCGAGTTTATTAAGCACTAACTACATCAGTGTAATAACCTTTGCATCAAAATGTCAAATTTAGCGAGTAGCAACTATGTATGAGCTACAGTCTTTGCTGAAATTAAAAATTTCAAATACCAATAATTTCTTTTCCAGTAATATAATTTATTGACAGATGTATTTGTAACATTACCATTGAATTTTTATTCTAATATAACTGTTTTAGAAAAAATTAAATATCGAAATCCATGTTTGTTATCCTGATATTTACGTCCCGCCTTCACTTGGATGTTTTATTTACGATGGCAGATTAAGCAAGCGACATCTTCATCGATTCAAGGGTGTATCATAACTGCAAACTTATCAAACATTAGCTACAAGAATGTCTTAAAGTTTAATTCAAAATGGATTTAATGAGCAGTTCCCACGGATAAGCCACAATCTTTGTAGAAATTTCAAATATTAAATCCCCATAATTTTTTGTCAATAATAAAATTTATTGAAGGATGGATTTTAATATTACCACCGAATTTTTAAATTCAATACAACTATTGCAGAATAATGTGCATAATATTTAGATTTCTCATTGCTTTCAATAATTTTAAGAAGCATCATAACTAGGATGTTCGATTTAAAATTGTAAATTAAACAAGCTGTATCTGCATCAATGTAATAGCAGAAATAATGAATAAGCAATAGCAGAAATATCAAACACTCGCTGTATAAGCATGATAACGTTTGATTCAAAACGGCTGATGTATAATGCATAATCCTCACTCAACATCGATTAAAAAATCATTTCATAAAGTAACTGGGTCTATTTTTTTCTTATTTGCATTTTAACAAAAAAAGAGGGGGTCACGAAAAATTATTGTTCATTTTCTTAAAATAAAAAAAATGCCTAACTTAATTATTTTTTATTTCTTTTTTTTCTAAATAATGTTGACGTCGAAATAATATTTATCTTAAATTTCTTCTTTCATTTTTATTAATATTGTGATTTTTATTTCACTGGGGGATCAATATTTCCTTAGGAAAATATATAAATGGGTTTATTAATATCTATTTTAATTACAATAAAACTAAAGAAATGGATTAAATCTTTATGATTGCGTTACCTGAAAATGCTGCAAAAAACGCAGTAAAGTATAAAAAGTAGGTAACTACCAGAATTTAATCTTCCCTTAATACATTCAACAAATACAAAACTATTATTTACAAGAAAGTAGCTAGAATGTAAATTGATTTCAGATAATATTTCAAAGTCAAATATTTCGGCATTTTCTAAATGTAGCTAGGTCTTATCTATATGAAGCCCGTTACAAATGTTATTGACCGATATCTGTTGATGAATGAGAAATATTTTTCACCTAAAATGTGAAATATAATCAAATTATCTAGTCATGTAAGAGAAACTTTCTCAATAGTTACAATTTACTGCTATTATATTGCTTTAAAAATTAGGTCTATGGTATTTTAAAAAGTAACAAAAATCAATATTCAGTTAAAATTATTATGCATCAGATTCATTGATGCATGATCATTTTACATTATACAAGAATTATATTATTTAAAAGCCCTTTTTTTTAAATGCTAATTCTTTCTTTATTTATGTTTCAACTAAATTTGATTTTTTAAATTTAGGAAATTAATACTATTTTTAGCAAGCGATGTAAAAAATGTACGTACAATAATCCTTCATTGATAGTTAATTTCAATATAAAGTATCAAGATGATGTAAAATCTAATCGGAATATTATGATTACATTAATAAAATGCAGTGTTTAATTCACTGAATAATTCAATTATATTATGTAACCTAATTTTATTTCAGATATACTAATAATATTTGATATGTTTCACGATAATGAATTATTCTAAACTTAATAACTTCCAATTCGGCTTAATTATAATTTTATTTCCACTTAAAAAATAAACCAAATGAATTTCGCGACGTAAATCAACACAACTTATCTTATAAATAATTTAGAAACATCTTATTTCAAATAATGTTCGAACATTTTGAGTTATTTTATGAATAAATGCCAACCACGAAATTAATTGTTACGTTGAATCCTTTTTTTGTAAACCCCTAAGGTAACTCTTTTTACTATAAAGCAAGTAATAATAGGAATTTCTGGTAATTCAAATATTACGGAAAAACAATATTTTATCCTAGTTTTATTGATATCTTCAGGGTGAATTCTGATGCCAATGATATTTTCATCACGCGTAAGAGTCTTATTAAATTTATTTATCGAAAGTTTTCCTTCAAATTGTTTAGTTACGTTAGTATTTCAACCAGAAAAACGTTATTAATAATTTGGGATTTATATACTAGATTGATTTATAAGTTATCTCTTAAAAGAGATGTCATCAGTGAAGGTAAGCCAGTCTCTTAACATTCTTTTTATGCTATCAAGCAAACGGCGATAAAACGTAGATTAAACGAGTACATTGTATATATACAGCAAATTAAAATTTGTTGTATATGCAACATTGAATGTATATACAACAGATTTGAGGTTCGAATTTGAAATGCTACACTTTTAAAATTGAGTCGTAATCATATTATTTTAGTTTCAGTTTACTTAAGCATTTGAAGATATCGGAATTTCCTTTGAAGTATCTCAAGATACTAAACTAAATAAAGTATCTTAACTTATAAAAGTAAAAACTTATGCCTTTGCTGCTTTGGGGATTTCTGATTAATTGATATAAGGCAAATTCAAATTCCACTGTAAATTACAGGTGTATGATGGAATCAATTCTGATAAAATTATGATTGAACATCGTTATATTTTTATTCAATTTTATTATTCATTTCTGAATCAATAAATTAGTATTTAAATTTTTTTGTTTCATATCCGTATTTGAAAAATGCAGAAAGAAACAAAACTGGAATGTATTTGTTAAGCGGATTTTTGCGCTTTATCACCACCATTATTATTATCATATGCAAATAAAAACCCCAGAAAATTTCTGAATCAATGAATGTCAAAACCTTTATTTTAAAATTTAAATAAATACTCTCATCAATTTTGATAATTAAAAAAAAGTTGTTCAAGACCAGATAAAAGTAAATTTAAACTGCTTTCATTTTTAATTCTTCGTATTATTTGCAGTTAATTAAATAACTTCCTTCATATTTTAATGCTTTATTTACAGAAAACCCTACAATAATTCTCAAGTTAAATTTTATTTGAAAACTGTAAGTTATTCAATAACGTTACAGAAGCGATTATATGTTGTACAGAAATGCATGAAGATATTTCATAGATGAAAACTATTTTTGATAGCACATGAAACTAAGATTCAACTTCTAAATTTTTAAAATTGTTTTTTGAGTTTAAATAACATTAAAAATTTATGATTTAGGGCATACAATGAATGTATGTGCACCAGCTGAATATAAAGACATTATGCCTAGTGCTCTTAATTCATGCAATGAATTAATAGTAACACTCGCATGAACTTTTGGAATAGATAATGAAAAAATAACTTAATTGCAATACAGAAATTTTTCAAAAATAATTTTGGATATTTATTATATTTCAAAATGGTATTTTGAAGCAACCATTAGCTGTTTAGGAAGCTGAAAAATTGTAAAGCCAATTTTCTAATTTAAGGAATCTAGTTTAAGTAATAAGATCTACATTAATTTTTCAGTTTTTTTAATCCAATAATTTAAAAAATGCCACAAAATTTTATTTTAATTAGCATAATTTAATTAGCATTTTAATTAGCATTCAATTTAATTAGCATTTTAATTAGCATTCAATTTAATTAGCATTTTAATTAGCTCATAGCACAATTGTGAAATATATAGAATCCTAGAAAGCCAAATAAATTAAGCTTTTGGTTACTTCAAATTTCAGATTTGCGATTTATATTTGATTATGAAATATTTTATGCAAAATTAGATATCGTTTTTGAAGGAGAAATACAATTTTGGTATATATAATATTTTTCAAAACATTTTGGATATTAATACACCTGATGACTTTTTATTAGCCGAATATCATTAGAATAAACAAACCACAGTTTCAAAAAATTAAATTTTACATTGACATAAAATGCAATTTCAAATGATTAATAAATAGAGATTAGTTGAGGTGAAAATTACATTAATAAATGAAATATTCAAAGAAATAAACCTTATAGAAATAATTTAAAATTTTAAGTTAAATTAAACCAGGAGGCTTCTTCAAAAAAAGGATTAAAGTGCCTGAGTGGATTTTTCATTATGCATCTGATTATCTATTTATTTAATTCAATTCTAACTACTTTGAAAGACATAATAGTAGAGAATTTTCAATTCTATACAGTTTTTATCTGTTTAAAGTTTTAATTCTTACAACATTATTCATATTAACTCTTAACTAGCGAAGCAAAATTTTAAGACTTAACTGGGGAGGTGTGGTCAACGAGACTTCACTTCCTGTACACTCATATAAAATTTTTAATAAATTTATTTTTATGAAAAATTGCCAATATATTTTCAGATATTTATTTTTGATATATAGATATATTTTAGAAATTTTTCAGAATATATTATCACTGAAAAATATTCATACATTGGAACATACATTTTCTTCTCAAATTCATGTTACAATAATTAATATACTTGAAAAAACATATTACTCTTTACCTTTTAAATCTTATTTATTTTTTCAGTAAATAAAGGAGCGTAGAAAATAATATTTCGTAAAATTCCTCAATTTTATTTAAAAAATTGACAATGGGCAAAATTGCCTATTTTATTACCGACTTGTGTGATTTTCATAGCAGCATTTTCTAGGACATTTTATATAGTCATGTTAAGAACTAATATAAAAATTAACCTATAACTTATGTATACGCTTCTCTTGGTATATTTATATATTTTATTAATTTGGTAAATGTATTATCACTAGGAATATTAATTATGTTTGAACACACATATTAGAATGAATTGAAAGTAATCTTTTATCGAAATACTCTTTTGTAAAATTATCATTATTTCTAAAAACCCTTTCTGCTTTATTTAAAAGTATCTGAAATACTGCTGTATAATATGATAAATAAATTAGATGATATTTCGTGATCTAAGTTTTAGCGTTATTTGCTAAGCTTTGTTTAGTACAGGGACATTAATAGACAGGAACAGTTTCAGAGGCAAGGCTTAATACCTGAATTATTTTGAGAAGCATGCGCTCAAACCGGTTGAAAAAGTGCATGTGCATTGAAGGTCACGAAACAGGAAGCTACGGGGTCAATTCATTCAACTGAGCTTTAAGTGGTGCATCACACGGCAAAATATCTTCGGCACTTTCCGTCAGCAAACGACAAGGAAAGTGACGTCACTTGTGTGACGTCACTTCAAAGTTTCACATGATTGGTTGAATTTCGTTTGCGGACAATATTTCCGACAACATTTTCGAACTTGTTCGAAAAAGTTGTCGATTATGAAACTTGCTTGACCGGTTTCTGAGGGTAGAAACAGAAAAGGGCAGGTGAAATTTCATCGTGTCATTAGGACGGTTCTAGGGTGGAACGGGTCACGAACCTGAAATCATATGTTTCCGAACACGAGACCTTATCCCCAAGGCCACCAGGACTTCATTAATCAATCAGACTTTGCAGTAATTAAAATGCGATTTTAAAGAGTTATCTTTCTGAAATTATGCTAGTCTTTTTATATTTACATTCAAGTAACTGTGTTGTTAAATATGGATAGTTGAATTTCATTAAAACTGTGATACCTTCTTTATATATTATAGAAGCATGTTTTTTAGAATTGATTAAGAAAAATAAACATCATGCTGCTTGTGACTTAATTTTGAATGATTATTTTTGATTTATCTATTTACCAAATAAATTGTTTCTTTATTTTCAGTATTTGTAGGCCTATTCCTACTGCTGTATATGCTAGTGCTTTCATAACCCTACGATTCAGGGATAATACAGAATGTGCAGCCTGGTCTTTCAAATAATCTGAAATAAAATGAAAATATAAATTTACACTTTTTATATCTGCAGTTAAAATATCAAATTTTCCAAAAATGTTCGCCGAATGCCAGATTTTGATAAAATATAAATTTAGATAAATATAATTTTTTTTTTGGAAATATATAAACCATTCTTGCAGTTTTTGGGACATACATTGCGTAACACTTACACAACTATTATTTGACTAAAGTTTATGCCTTATCTGACTACTATAGGCAATAAGTAGTAAGAAACTTGTAATTGAATATCCTATTCTGTCAAAAGAGTACTTTTTTGGATTGCTTAGGGAATACGTTTGTTCCATAAAATAATGGACAACAGTATTGTGCCATAAATTAGCAGTAGCCGGCTTTTGCTTATAAATAAACAGTGGAATTGGCTAGAGAACATCATAATAGACGGTTTTCTATTTGTGAATGTATACATTTGCAAGTTGAGAAACGCAATTTTTGTATAAATGTTCACAATTTATTATCTGTATAAAGTTACTATCGATGATCAATATTAAATTGTTTTAATAGATTCATACTATTATGTTCCTTGATGAGCGAATGTACTTAAGCCTTCAGGAGGAAATCTAGGAAATAAGAAAATGTCACTGTCTGATGACATGAAAATTTACCCTTTCGAGACTGGCGAATCATATAATCAGTGAATGTCTGCCAATCGTACCACTCTTGCATTTCTGAAAATTCAGTTCATGGGAAGGTGATGTATATGTGCATTTCAAGTCAGAATAATTTTTTATCGCCTCTAGTCTATTACTTTTGAAGTAAATATGGTTTTAATATCCCGATCTTTAGTTTAACCATATGTAACCTCACTTTGGTATTTTAGTCATCAGTTATTATGAGGGAGGAGAAGTCAGTAAGAATAATATTAATAAACAGAACTGGGTTGTGTAATTTTCCACTTGATACAATTATTTGCGTTTTTTCTTCTTACAACTTATTACACTATTATATCTTCGAGAAATAACCTGGCTTCTTTCTGAAAAGGGCTATTATTAGCAGCCTGCCAATATCCACTTCAGAGCGGTTGAAAAAAAATTGAATTACGCGGAATAAAAAATTATCTGAAAAAAATAATAATAGTAATGAAACAGTTAATACCATCAATGACAATAACAATTCTTCTCTTAAAATGTGCAAGATTTGTCAAAAACAGAAGAAAATACGCCTAACTAGATATTCATTCAAAAATTGTGATTCAAAGTTGTGTATGTAGCACTATGTATTTATTTCTAACAGGAATGTGGAAGTGAATCGAACAGGGAAAATGTAGATTAAGAAGAATATGTCTTATTTTGATCAACTAAGCTATATTTATTGATAAAATTAATTGCGATCGATCATAGAATTTTATTATCCCTTTCTGCATACTTAACTCTCATTAATATTATAATACATTCATTCTTTTGTAAACAATAAAATATGTATGCAATATGACAGAATTTTCTTTATTTTTATTTCCTTTTACTTATAATTGTGTTTTTATCAATATTATTTGTTTACTTTAACAATATATGCAGGTTTATCTGTCAGATAAATCGCGACCACATTTGTTTGAAAAAGGCATGCGACTAACAGAGTATTAAAGAAAAAGAAATATGGTTCACAATTGTAGTGGCGCTACATTTTTATGCAGATTGAATTAAAAATTGAAACCTTTTAAGATGATCAAGATTGTTTTCTGTTTTTGTTGCAGTAACTATCTTCTAGTACCTGCTGAATAACATGAACCATAAATGAATAAAGCGCAATAAATTCCGAAAGAAACTGGATAAGTAATTGAGATTGCGAGAGATATAAGACATGATAAATTAGTAAAAAATAACTAAGCAATAAACACAAGAAAATAAAAAAGCAGTATAAAAAGAAAGAATTTGCAAAATAATAGGATATAACATAAAAATTCTGAAACTCTATTTCCCTATCAATTCCTTATTTATTTGTTATCGAAACAAAAAAAAATATTAAAATCAAGAGATTACAGTTCTCAAAAGAGAAACAATTTTTACCTTTTTCCTCTACATACTCCAGAATATATTTAACAATGGCACTATTCCCGTTGAAGGGTTTGCTCCATCTCAACACAACTTTTCGTCCACTTGTATGAATAGCCTCCAGATTTGAAGGAGGATCAGGCCTTTCTGTAAAAGAACACCAAACGAAAAAAGATAATGAATTGCGTGGTATATAGCTCGCTCGATGGACACTGTTTTAAAATTATTTTATTAGAATTCCCAATTATCCACATGATATACTTCTTCCTTAAGCATCTCGGAGCTGGAAATATTCCAAATTTTCGAAGCTTTGCAGCCAAGATAAGCTTACTTATTCACCAGTGACACAAAATATCCTACTCATTTAATTATCACTATGTGCTTGACTTTAAGTTTGCTTTCATGGGTATTTTCAAAAGAGAGAATATATATATATATATATATTTGTCTTAAATATTTAAAATGAAGATATATTGTATAAGCACCATTAAAAAGAGTTTATGAATGCTTCAATCTTCGAACGAAGTAATTTTATCTCTTAGCAATTTCTCACATACTCTTAAACAAAGAACGCCTTTCTGAAAAATGTTTAAATGAAAAAGAAATTCTTTTAATGAATTCTTAAAAGTATTCTCTTAAATTAATTTTAATTTTGTGTCAACTTAATATTAGGATAAATTACTTTAAGGGGATTTGTCATAAGTATACAAATAAAAATACTTATTTTGCATTTACCATTTTTGGAACTTATCATAAATAAATAAATAATAATCTAAATTAATTCCACTTATTCTTTCCTTTTTATAAGCTATATATTTTGTAGTAATTGTATTTATTTAAAGAAGTTAATATTGTTTTATTTTGAAATTCTTCATTGCTTAATATTTCATAAATAAATTTTATATAAACAAAAAAATATTATTTTATGTAGAATATTTAACTAAAATTAATCTATTTGTTTTTTTTATACTGTTTGCTCCTAAGTACTTTCCAAATATTAAAATTCATTAAACCATAATCAATTACATACTGTACTAAAATAATAACTTTCAAAGGTTTGTAGTTTTTTTTTAAAAAAAATAAACCCCTTAAGGGTGTTTATGGCTTTTTAAAACCTAAATACATAATTATTTTTTATTAGAAATATTGCTTTTAGCTTCTTCTTTGGAAATTACAGGTTAAAAGGTTGAGACTAATATTTATGTTATAAATTTCTTTAAAGTAATTCAAGAACTAATTTAAAATGCTTATTAATTCAATTTCTGAATAAGTTTGAAATGGTCTATTTATTCACAGGATGCTTACTAACATTTAATTCCATGTATTATCAATAATCAATGATTTTGTAGGTAATTATATTGCGTTTATAATAATTCGTATTTTAATACAGATATGAGTACATTTAAATGTTTAGTATAACAGTAGATTAATCGGCACATATGCCAAAATTTAATTAATTCAAGAGTATTCAAAAATATTGTGGCTAATTTATTACCTTCTGTTATTTATTTTACCCAAATATCTAAATTCAATGTTTTTTAATTTGAATAAAAAGCTGGAAATGAATAACAGATGCATGACGTTGACCCACATGATAATGTACATCTATAAATTTAGGGTTTCGAAAAGACTTTCATGATATTAAAGATATCCCGTTATCGATTATTGTGTATCAATCGATTTTATCAAAAAGACTTCAATCATTTCAAAATAGACAAGCTTCATATTTAGAAGTAGATCAATGGACTTAATGATGCTAATAATTTCCTGTTTACTGTCAATATCAGAGCACCATTGTTTAGGTGATAGATCTTTCTATTAAGTAAGGGTATGCTCATGAAAAATTATTTATTTCTCTAAATCAAGCATATAAAAATAAGGTAATGTGACATTTCATGAGAGACAGGATTACATGGAAGATAGTCAAAGCAAAAATATCTTAGTAAAAATGCTTTATACTTATTAGAGACCCGAGTTATAAAATGTATAAAGAATATGAGTTTTCTTCTAAACAGTAAGTTATTTATTGATAAATACTATTTATATTCACCAAGGATGCGAAAGTTTGTATTTTACTTATTATTGGTGATTTAATAAAGAAGATTCTGAAGGTTCAGGGATTCTTTTTCTGACGAAATGAATGGGAATATCTCACCAGTTCATGTAAAGTAGAATGTGTAATGCTAGCTTTTAGAAATGCAGTTGTTGTATGTGTATATTTGTTTTAAGAGGCAATATATTAACTCAAATGATTGGATTTGCTTTAGGAAGCAAGCGTATTGCATCTGCTCAACAAACCATTAAAACATGTTAGTAAAGCAGACTTAAACTACATTCTGAACTCTATTAAATGTGAAGTGTCTTAGAAAATTATAAAATGACTTTTTTGCTTTGCTTATTTTGTTTATTTTCATTTCTAATTACTTTGAATACTATTGATTTTTTTGCGTGCTTATATTTGAAGCATATCATTACAAAATCACGTTTCTGTAAACGATTTGCAAGAGATAAAAATCGATATCCTTGATATTACCAGTAATGCCAGTTATACAAATAAAGTAGCCGTTTCAAATCCTTGTATACTAAGATCAAAATAAAAGGGGTAAACAATTAATTTTAAATTCTATGTGCCAAACAACCGATGTATTATTTAATATTAAAACAACGAGAAATACTTGAAGTGGTTTAGAATGAATTAAAAAAATCAAGGTCATAGTTTTTACAGTGTAAAGTTAAAAGAACTCGTAACACTGTAATGAAAATTTAGATCTTTAAGGATTTCTGATAAAATAATCTAAAAAATAAGAATAAGTATATTTTGGTATGGTGGTTCGTTCTCGTCACCCGAGTGGAAAAAAATAGTTCCTTCGATGAAGGGACGTATTTCCGATGGAAAGAGTTGTGCAGTGACCGGTGAGGAATTTGAGGACTCAACTATAGTTTCCGCTAGTATTGCTCGCTCTAAGGTTCGATCATTCAGATTTTTCCGTCTGCCTTCGGGCTGATTGTAGTAGCCGGTAAGGTTAAAGTTAATAAATACAGGAATAATCTTTAACATTAAGTATTATGTTCATAAAATAATTTTACTAAGTATTTTAAATGTTACCAAAGGATTCAAATTGATCAAACAGGTGAGATTACTTACCTTGAACAGTTAACTGGTTATGTTTCTCATCTTGTCCGAAAGCATTTGAAGCCACGCAAGTGTACAAACCATTGTCCTGACGTTCAACTACGTGTATTGTCAGCTCCGATAGATGACCAGAACTCAGCATTTGTTCCCGTAACATGTACCTAAAATGAATATCAAGAAATTTGAATTACATATTCAATTAATGTTAGATAAAGGGTAATGAATATTTAATTTGAATTATTTTTGCAAACCCATTATGTTTTTTGCAATCAGTTATGAATCTCTATTTTCTTTCATGAACTTTTATGAAATCTATCTTTTAATGCGGAAATGCCTGGAATATTCAATCTTTTCTGCTATAGATTTTATACCAATTATTAATATATGCTCTATTTAAGAACTTAATTGCTATTTTTAACAAACATAAAGAAAAAACAAAAATATATTCATGTACTAGTTTAATTTATTCTTATTTGTGAACTTATTTATTCAAATCGTTTTTTACAATTTAGGAACAGAAAAGAAAGTTTTAAAAAGTAAGCCCCCTGTAATAATCATATGGATACCTATTGATTATATTTTGTTTGTCGAAAAAAATAAGTATCCATAAATATAACTTCAATAATTTACTAATAATTTAAATAGTGAAACTTTCCAATAGAAAATAAAGTGAAAAAAATTATATTAAATTTTATTAGTATCGAATTGTCAATCACCAAAAAAATATTCTCTATTTCATCAGAATGGTTTTCATTTTGTCAACCAACTCTCCAAAACATCTCTATAAGTACTTTAAAGTTTAAATGTTTTATATCTAAAATTGATTTGGCAGTACTAAATTCTTTCTCATAGTACGTGGTAAAAGAAAAGAAAAATCATCAAAATGATATTTTAAATATTTCAAAACAGCCTAAATTTTCGAATTTATTTCTTAAATATCTTTATATAAATTTAAGGACTACAAAATAACAAAAGTAAAGCAATAAAATTTTTGTAACAATGGAAAGAAATGTTTTTTAATAATAATAATAGTTTAATGAGAGAACAACAATCTAATTTTCTTAATTCTACAATTTAAACATAATTATTTTATTATATAAAATGTTAATAATTTTAACGGATGAACTTGTACCTTAAATAAACAAAACAAAATTATTTTTTATCAAAATATAATATTTTGTATTAGTAAAACGATAAATACTTTTTTGATTATCCTTCCGAAAATTTTAGTATTTTAAAATTGCTATATAATCCCAAATTCGGTTTAGAAATCAAGTTCATATCTGAAAAGATAAATTCTTTCAAAACATATTTTCAAATAAATACAGAGTATTAAATTGCTATATAATCTCGAACTCTTTTTAGAAATCAAGTTTATATTTGTAAATTCTTTCAGAAAATTCTTATCACATAAATACAATTTCCATGGAATTTAAGCACAAGCAATAGATTGCTTTGCAAAACAAAGCTACTTCAATTCCTTTTCATTGTTTGCCAATAAACGTTTCCTATAAGGTCCGTAACCCGGCATTAAAGAATTAAATCTTTACTCTCAATCTTTGCAAGACACAAGAAATTCTAGTAATCAAATACACCAGGCAAAAGAAAATGTCCTCCCCCCCCCAGCCTGAAAAAAAAGATTCCAACTAAAACCATCAACTTCAAGCATAACTATAGCGAAGAAAAACAAACAGCAAATCGAATAGCCATTGTCATAGCCGATCGAATTTTGTCTTCCAGGAGATTGGACTTTTCCAAGACGTATACGATCCGACCAATCTGGCTAGAGTGCTCCCAAGGGAAGGTTCGGCCAAAATGAAGAGTGGAAAATAGCCAATAGGAGACCAACATCACCTGAAACAGGGACATTGCCTGGCAGGACTAGAAAAAAATATTTTCTTTCAGTTTCTTTCGACTGGACTTTTTCTTATGTTTTTGTTCCTCCCTTACATTTACTTTGTCCTCTGCTTCCGGCAAGAAACAGTTTTTCTTGTCACTGCCACTTTCAAAATTAGATTAAAATTTTTGATCCTGTTGTTTCTAGTATTTTTCCCATAGCATAGGACATTGAAAAAAGAAGATATTTATAGTAAAGTATAATTTGTTTTGTTTGATTTTCTGACTGAAATTTTTAAAGAATTATTAAGCAAGAATTACTGAATTGTTTATTTAATTTCAGAGATATTTTTTTAAAAAAATAATATAATAATTATGATTAAGGTATTATTTCTAAATCTCTATATAGTAAATTTTTTCTTCCTTTTATATGAAATATTTCTTACATAATTAGTTTTCCTTTCGAAACAGAAATTCTCTTATCAAAGGCGAGCTTAATTCATGATTAAATGTTTTTCATTGTTAACATTAATAATTTCTAAAATTACATTTAAACAAATGCCATTTATAAAAATAATAAAATAATCTTCAAATTATTTTATTTTCTTACATTATCTTATCTAAATACTTGCAATCATTATTGAAATATTTAGTTTATATAACGCCAAATTATTGTTAATAGGAAAAACATTCCATTGTAGCAATATTATTCTTTAAGCTATAACTTATTGACAAATTTTATTTGAAGTTACATTACTCAACTAAGCTTAGCTTTTTTCTTTCGATTGCATTTATTTTACATACTTTTTCCATCTAGTTTTTTTTGTATTCTTTTTTTTATATCCGTCATCTTTTTGTTTTGACATCGGTATTATCAATAACTGATAAACTAATTTATTTATGTTGTTTTTCTTATTTTCAAAGAACTGAGCAGAATAATAGAATTAATTCTTTATTAATGAGAAAAGAAGGGTTTCTAACAAACAACAATGCTCCATAATATTTTCAATACTTGAGTTAACTTAAATGTAATTTCCTTGCCCCATGATACAGATACATTTTGTAGGGTTAATTTTTTTTTTTTACATTGATTCCATAATGAGACATATTTTAGTGTATATTAGCAACAGTTTATTTTTATTTATCTGCTTACATCTATTAATTCCATTTAATCTAAAATGAATAAATTATTTTTCCATCGCAGTCTTGAAAACAGAACTAATTTCACATTTAATGAATTTGCCAGCAAAATGTTTCTTAGAACATTTTAAATTTTATATATTCTTAAATATTTAAGAAAATTTGAAATTAGAATAGGATTTTAACTCATGCAAATGTTAAGCCATTGGTAATTAGATTAATTATCAATGGAAGATTGCATATGAATAAATAATATTATAAATTAACTTTTAATTGACGAACTTTTGCTTTAATGTAATGAAAAATTAAATATAATTTCTGTGCCTTGGGCATAGTAAATAGATATTGCTACTTTTAATAACTACATTCAAATAATTTTTTGTTGTCCACAATATTATTTTGAAATATCTTTTTTTTTCCACAGAAACAAATATAATACGCTTACAATTCATTTTTTTTTTTTGCAGTTTCCCTCAATCTAAAACATAAAGGCTTATAAGTTTTTCATTATGCGATTAAATTTTTATCCATACTGATATTAATTATGTTGTCCTCTAGAGATATTTTGGCTTGAATATATTAATTAAGTAAAAACTTATTACAATGAGTAAAATTAGTGTAATTTTACTCATATGTCCGATAAAATGTCAGATAAATTTGTCAAATACTAATCAGATCTTTCAAACTTAATCAGAATTTTATATAATTTGTGTTCGCTCAAATGAATGAGGAATATTGCTTTCGATTCACATTGTGCTTTGAAGATTAATTTTGCAAAATATTTGAATTAAATAAATTTTATTTTGTTTGTCATCTAATCTGTACCCATTTATTTATTGGATTTCTCTTAATAAGGTTTCTTACTTACGTGTAATTACTCTTCGTATTTTAAATAAATCAAATTTTCATTCAATGAAAAGCAAATTGTCATTGAATAAAAATCTGATTTATAGTAATATTATTATAATACTTGCCAAAAATATTTGTTTGAATCTTTATTAAATTGAATACAAAATATAAAAGAAAACTTTAAAAAAATAATGCGAGCATTCATAAAGAAATAACTATCAAATAAATTACTTTCATTAATAACAGAAGAAATTTGTAGATATGGTTATGTTACGTCAATAAAAAAAGCAAATATGACATTTGAATTTAAAAAATGAAATTATAATGCATAAGCATTGCCTAAATAATGAAGAAAAATATCCACAAAATAGCAAGTTTAATTTTTTAATCATTTTTATAAGAAAATAATTTACTCAAAAATAAACATTTAAAATGTAGCTGGGGAAATAAATAAATGAAAATTTTGCATTTCAAAGTCTTCCATATTTTCTGAAATAAAGGTACATCCCCATCTTTTTTCCTTAATTAGGTATGAAAACAAAACCAAAAAATGTCTTTCTATTTAGTTTATCGCGTTTACACATCTACAATTTTCTTTGAATAAACTTAATTGTATATACCTCAGGCTTTCGATTTGTGAATAAATAATAAATCAAGATAAATAAAATTTCTAAGAAAATTTTTTGAACATTGTTAATCATGATGTTTTAAAATAAAAGGAGAGTATAATCACTTAATTCTCTTCGGAAAGTCTAATCGTAAATCTCAGGTAATTACATAACTATATGTGACCATAAAAAGTTTTAATGAAACATATGTCATGTTATTGTTTTTAAGTTTATTCTTGTTGATCAACATCTACAGGCTAACGAATATTTAAGTTAGCTATCTAAATCCGAAAATATACAAAATTTTCAACGTGAAAAGATTTTAACAACTGGAGTTCGAAATTTATTGAGATATTATGAATAACAAACTGTTCCAATAATATGTCTCTCTATAACAATTAAGAAAAATCAAGACACATTTCATTTTCTTAAAATCAACGAGAAAGTAAGCTTTTATGAAAAAATTCTGCAGAAAATAATAAATCAATGAAATAAGTTTAGATTCTTTAATTTTTATGTCACACATTACAAATTTATTTTCCAGAATAAAATTGTGAATTATAACTGGAAGGAAATTTTTATTCAATGATAATTTTTCTTTCAAAACTAGTCAAAAATTCCAAAATATTGTTTGAATTTTCATTTAATTAAGTACAAATAATAAAAAAATAAAAAATAAGCATTCATAATTCAATAAATAACTATAAAATAAATTACTTTTATTCATAGCAAAAGAACATTGTAGGCATGATTATGCAAAGTATATAAACAGATTTTTTGAATAAGAAAACCGAAATATAATGTAGAAGCTTTATCAATATAAATTAAGCAAAATATCTACACAAAAGTTTAATTTATTAAACATATATTTTATTAAAAAATAATTTTTCTAAAAACTAAACATTAAAAATTTTTCTGAGCAGTAAGTAAATGAAAAATGAGCATTTCGAAATCTTACATATAACTTACTATAAAAATATATTCAAATCTTTTTTACTTAATTAAGTAGGGAAAAGAGTACCAATAAATATCTTTCTGGTTAATTATATTTAGACATGCAATTTTCCCTGCTTTAGTTTATTAATGTATTTTTATATTAATAAATTGTGAATAGATTTTACTAAAATCTATAAAAGTTCCAAAGTAAGATTAATATTTATGAAGCATTATTAGTCTAGAAATTAAAAAATAAGGGGAAAATTAAAATCTTTGAAATTCTCCCATAAATATCAAGTGATTATGTAAACTTTAGAAATTTTAATGACAAATATATAATGTCATTTTTTTTTATCTGTTAATCCTTTTTGGACAGCGCCAGCAGAGTAGAAGTTATTTTTTTTAACATTCAAAATATGAAGACAAATTAAACCTGACACATGAAAACGCGTTAAAAATCTCATTTTGAAATTCAGTGAAATAATTAAGAATAGCGATTTTATCTAATTATGAATAGCTATCAATAATTTTCATAATATATCCCTCTAAGGTAAATAAGAAAAATTCAATAAGTAATTTATTTTTAAAGGCAACATGAATTGTACATTTCTTTGACAAAGTTCTGCAAAAAAAAAAAAAAAAAAAAAAAAAAAAAAAAAAAAAAAAAAAAAAAACAATGAAAAAAAAATTGGAACTCTTTTAATTTTAAATCAAACATTTACAAATATATTTTCCATAATAAATAAGTGAAGTATAGTTCATTAAGTAAATTTTTATTAGTGCTAATAAAAGTATTATAACTTATTTTAATTTTACTGAGTTCAGCTTAATCATTTTTGAAATTTTTAACCCGCAAATGGTCATAAAACATTAGAATGAAATATAGGCACAGAAAGAACGGTTTTTTCCTAAACTGAATGTGAAACATCCAGTATTCGTTGGTATAAAGGCAATTACTTAATGGGAAACGTGAAGTATTAATTTATCTAACCTTGGATGGCTTAATCCCCCAAAAGGCTGTTTATCTTTTAGCCACATGTAAGTCATTGGCTTCTCTCCAAATGCTTCGCATTTCAGCGTCACAGACTCACCGGTTCTCACGGTTTGGGCAACAAATTTTTGCTTGAAATGTGCTGGTACTGAAAAGAAATCATCATTATTGTAAAGAAATTAGATAAAAAAAATATAAATGCAGGCACACTGATATCTGCAGAAAAACGCTTTGGAAAATAATACTAGGTATAACTGAAAATTTAAACAAGGGTGTCAAAATTACTTAAACAGAAAACATATATATTTATCTTTTAGTCACATACATGCAGTGCCCACTGTCTAAATATTTATAAATTTGTAAATGTCATAATTTTATGAATTAGTATTGCAATTGTACGATACTGCACAATTAAATTTAAAATAAATGTATACATTTATAAACATTAATTTTAATTTATAAACTGCACCATGGTGTGAATTTAGTTTCTTGAAAATTGAAATACTTTATTTGTCTACACCTAACTTAACTGACTAGTTATATATCGATTGGAACTT
Organism: Argiope trifasciata; assembly: GCA_026543055.1. Lineage (NCBI taxonomy): Eukaryota > Metazoa > Arthropoda > Arachnida > Araneae > Araneidae > Argiope > Argiope trifasciata. The sequence goes on along the minus strand of JAPMOQ010004434.1, from coordinate 4,036,950 downwards.
TATTTTAGGGCATCCCAATCAATATTATATTTTATATTGTGATATTAAAAAATCATGTCATTTAAAAGTATTCCAATATATGCCTTTCATTTATTCGTTATTTCAAATTGATTTTTCAACAATTCCAATGATTTCAGATTATGCAATGTGAATTCAGAAAACTTTCTTATATCAAATTTTGAATCGATTTATAAAATTAATCATGGCGTGAAATTGGTTTATTTAAATTGAAATATTTTATTTATCAATACCTAACTTAATAGATAGCATCATTTATTATATTTCAATTGCAACTTTAATTTGGAACATGTCTGTTCATATTCGATGATATGTCCAGATATTAAAAATTATCAAAAAAAAAAAAAAATTAAATTTTTTCTAATATAATTCTTTTTTTCATTCTTTTTATCAAATTTTGTTTTAAACAATTAAAATATGCAATGATATTTAAAAAGAAACTCAGTAAACTTTATTCGAATAGCCACCGTATAACAAGACGTAAAAAATACAGCTTACGTATTTGAGATCAAAATGAGAATTATCTAAAAATGGCTCGATTCCCTCAAAAACAGGTGAAATATAGATATTAAATCCACGTAAAAAATGACCTTGGAATATCTACTGCGAGTTCTAGGAACCATCTAGTATCAAGCTTTGATTTAATCGAATATTTCCATTTATTTTCAATCGGAGATTCTCAGAATGTTTGATCTCTCGCTTCTGATTTTTGGAAAACCTCTTTTAAATTTTCTGATGGATAAAATCATCATATAAAATATACTACTAGCTGAAACTAAATATTTCCATTTCCGTTTGATGTAATTTCAAAATTTCTAAGAAACGGTGTAAAACCGAAACAGATCTCAAGATAATTATATTAAATCGAAATTATACATACATGGAAAAAAGTTCTGAATAAATGAGTACAAAATCGATGCTTTTACATTATTAATCGTGCAAAGATGTATTTTTCCTTGATCAATTCAATTGGGCGATATTAGTTTTGCTTATTGAGAATAAAATGTCATCTTATCTTATTAGAAGCGTGGTAAAAAACATTTTAGAACATTTTAAATTATTATTATATAAATTTTCTGAAACTTTCACACTATATCCAAAAAGAAGCAATATAAATGCAATTCAGCGTTTTCATCATTCGACTCCAAGGTGAATCTATATGTATTACAAACCAAAAGTGGCTCTATTCAGTATAAATAGAGATACTTGCGTTCCTTTGTAGTGTTTATATTATTCTCATAATCACTTGTATATTTTTTCAAGAAAATATTTAATTTATTGTCAATTATGCTATAATTACTGTCATGAAAGGAATTAGAAAAATTCAAGCAGAATGATAAGGCTATTTTTCCGGTACAAGTTTATGATGAAAAAGCATTAATATTTTAGAAAAAATAATAACTAAGCTGATGGATACTATCAAAAATACTAAAAACGTATTGCCTCTTTACAAGAATAAGTTAAAATATGACACAAAGTAAACACTTTAATATATCGTTTCAATAATCCTAAGTTCCTCAAAAATTGCTCATATATCAATCAAATCACTTTTAACTTGAAATTATGCATAAAATTATTTATTAAAATGTTTAATTCTTCTTTTTCCTCCCAACTGGGAGAATGACGATTTATTTTACATGAAAGAAGAACTACTTTACAATATAAAAATAAAGAATAATAAATCACAATTTAATGTTAATTTAATAACATCAATTAAAAATAAAAGTTTACAGAGCCAGTAATGTTTTTAAAATAAAAAAAACGGCATATTCATTAATAATACAATGTCATTTAGTTGCTTTTTTCTGTTGATTTAGCACAGATAGTAATGCGAAATTCATTTCTATGTGGTTCTTAGAGCATTAATGGCTTATTTCAGTTTTAATTAAATCTAATATATTTCAACGCGCATCGATAAAATATTACAAAAGGAGTAAAACATGGAAATATAATCTTTTTTGGAATAAACGCTAATTAAAACAGTTACATTTTACTGTTTCAAGAAGATAAATGCAAGGTTTTCATAAAGAGACAAAACGAGTCCTCCTTTTACAAAGCGCCTGTAATTAAATTTTCTCATGATATAAAGCAAAGCAGAAACACATTTAAAAGAATTACGCTTTTGGCGAAAGAGAAAAAAAAAATGAGATTGGATTTGAATCCGAGTTTATTAAATTTATACTTTTATTATTAAACCATTTCTTTTGCCGAATCCCTTTGCAATGGAGAAAAAGAACTAATATTAATTACTTAACAACAGAAGCTTTTATTCTAAAGTCAAATTCTATTTAAGGATTTTTTAAAGAGATAAGAGATTAGAAAATTAGTAATGGATTATTATTACTAAATACTCACTGGAGAGATGAAAATTTTTTTATGCTACAATCGTTATATAGTATGGCAAGAAAAAGAATGAGAAGAGAGTTATGTGACGCATTTTATTGGAAATGTATTACATATTTGAAGCAATAATTGAATTGGCTTCAAGATGCATTCCAAAAACAAGTTGAAAATTCGAAAATGAATTAGAAATGCGACAAAAATCATTGGGAAAGCAGAAATAAAAAAATGTAAAAAGTTTAAATATATGGCGTAAATATCAAATATATTATTGTCTTTTATATAAAACATTAAATATATTCAGAGAATCAATAATCTGAATTCTTTATTTGTAAAGATTTATTATCATTATTAATTTTTAGATTATGAGCAAAGGGGCAGATAATAATTTTGTCATATCAACATAATTTATTTTAGTCTTTTCTATAAACTCTCATTTTCTCTGTCATTGTCTAAGTATGATTGGCCGAATTTTAATGGTCGAATATAATTAACCGGGATGGATTTGGGAGGCAGAAAAGATTTTTGAGGACCATCAAAAATTAAGTGCATTTCTATTTTATATATCAAGACGAAGCTTGATATGCTAGTCCATTAGCTGTTATTGTGGTTTTTAAAGGAATAGGGAATTTATTTTATATTTGAAAGAAAAATCTACCTTCCATTCTTCTCAGATACTTGAATTCATATGACCTTAGACAATTGAAGTTTGAACTTAATGAAACAGAGATGAAACTTTTGCAATTTTATAGTGCATTAAACGAAGGTAAAAACTTTTCTGAGACAGATTGTTATTGAATAAGGTAAATGTTCAGAATATCACTAAAATAACACAAATTTTCTTGAAACGCTCTATCCTAACAATAAGAATTTAATTCGCACTCACATATTCAATAATGGTAGCTCCTTTGAAGAGAAATGCTACAGAAATATGCGGTAAAATACATTGAATGGTCTTAATCAGATTAAGTTTTCTAACTAATATTTACATTATTCATGCAAAGCATGTATGAACATAGAGTTCATGAATTCTTATAATAAAATCACACTAATGGCGGATTTTTTCTGTATATAAATTTCATTTCAAAGAATTTACTGTGATATCGAAGCATATAAAATAAACATATATTTGATCCTTTACTAAATAATGGGATATTAGAAGTGGTAGGTATATCACAGATATTCACAATTTTTTTTCTATAATGTATCATATATGCTTAGTTTGTCAGTTTGTCAGAAGACTTGTCACAAAGCAACGGAACCGTATGGAAATTCCCGGAATGGGAATTTTGCTTCACAGTTAAATTTAATCCAAATGTATTAGCATGAGAATTTGTCAAAATATTAAAAGGAAACTCTCAATCAATATCATGCTGAAAAATATTTTTTATTGGCTGGAATGAATTTTCTAAAATCTATATCACAGTCTATATCAATTTTCTAATCTATTTTCAGAAAGATTGTATTATTATCTTTATTGAATAAAGAATTAAGATATATATACAATGTGTTTTGTTTACAATAATTCTCTGATATATTGACTTTGCACCATATAACAAATTATTTTGAAAATTCTAATGTTATGTATGCTGATGAACAAAAAATATCAGTTAGAATAACAGGAAGCATTTTTTAGATTTGATTATAAAAAAAGTACCTAATTTGAAAATATATTTTATTTTCCATGATTGAGTTGTATTTAACAGAATATCCATATTATACTCAAGCCGAATTATATAGCTGAAAATATTGAAAATATTCACATCTATTTTCATAGATAAATTAT
>JAPMOQ010004434.1:4013682-4032706 GCA_026543055.1 Argiope trifasciata | reverse complement strand
GATAGATAGATAGATAGATATATTATTAGGTTGGTGCGTATGAAATGTCGGATTCTCTTTACATGCGGACGTTTGTCTCCCTGTTTTCGTTATACTTTTGTCTTTGGCATAACCTCATTCATAGTCGTATTGTCCATTGCCAGAGACTCATTTCAGCAAAATAGGTTTTCTCGAAGGTCTTCCCTTTTGTTATTTCTTTTGAGTTTAGTGCCGATATGAATTCTGCCGACATTCGCGTCATTTTCTTATATGAGTACAAACTTGATACTAGTGCTGCAAAAGCTGCACGCAACATAAACCAAGCGTTTGGGGAGAATACGGTTAACGATCGGAAAGTGCAGCGTTGGTTCGAAAAATTTCGGACTGGCGATTTTTCACTGCAAAATGAGCGGCGCTGAAGACCCAAAACGTCTGTGAAGAATGATGACCTGAAGGCTCTAGTGGAAGCGGATCCAGCCGTATCCACGAGGGAACTTGCTATCAAGATGAAAGTTGACCATACAACGATATTGAGACACCTTTCTGAGATTGGCAAGGTTAAGAAGATGGACAAGTGGGTACCGCACGCACTGACAGAGCGAAATAAGCTGGAACGAACTGGAATATGAAGTTTTGCAGCATCCACCATATTCACCGGATCTCTCGCCGACCGATTTTCATTTTTTCAAGCATTTAGAGCTGTTTTTAAGGGGCAAACACTATGAAAATGAAGGTAGTCTAAAAAACTCGATATCAGAGTTTATTAATTCTAAAGACCAAAATTTTTTTAAGACAGGCATCTACGCTTTAAAATCTCGTTGGGAGAAGTGTATTGAAGCGAATGGAGCATACTTTGATTGAATAAACAGCTTTTGAAGAAAGATATGCAGTTTTATACAATCACTTAAGAATCCGACATTTCATACGCATCAACCTAATAATATATATAAATTTATGAAAAGTTTCTGTCGCCTAACTGAAAAATTTCCTGTAGCTGGAAATGCTTAAATAAGCAAATATCTGACATTCTGTGTTAGCATTTAGTTAAATATTCTATTTTTGCATTATGTTTTTCGTACTCTTATATTTATGTGAACAGTTTGCAACTTTTATTGCTAATAATATTAAATCCACAGATATAGAGTTTTTCAATAAGACTATTTGATTAAAATGAAATCACTTTCATTTTCTCTGGTTTTTTACATAAAGTAAATATATATTTTCTGCAAAAGAAAAAAAAAATTAAAAGGATATTCAAAATTATGTTTGGAAATATTACAAAAATTATTGTAATAAAAACAATATAAATGCCTTGCGATCATAAATTCCTTACCTCCAATATCATTTGCATTGCTTGATCCGTGTCGTCATTTGAAATCCGATATGAATAAAGTTAATATATTATCATCTATCTTCTGTTTATAATACTTTAATGGTAAGCTTAAAGTTAAAAGCAACACATATCTATCGAATATAAATTAACTTGATTATGACAAAAAAATATTTAATCAAACAGAGCAAAAAAAATTAAAACGTGTATATATTATTTTTTGACGCTTCAAATGATACCAAAATCTAACAGATTAATCAGAATGCCGGGATATTTTTATATATTTTGTTCCAGAGAAATGTATTGACTGACTCAGTAATATAATTTAAAAAATGTATATGAATAAAGCTTTAAAATGAATTTATTCAGTTACTATTCAATTTGTTAACATTTCATTATGTTTTCAGTGAAACGTATTCCTTATAAGAAGTTAAGAAATATATTGAGAAGCATATCTTGAAATGAACTAATTTGTAGATAATATAATGAAAATAATATGACATTTTTAAATAAGCATTATTCTATTATTATTTGAAATCAGATGACTATTGTTAGAAAAAACGAATAAATTAATTCAAAAAATCATATCGAATTCCATTATTATTTGGTAGTAAGTAGGATTTCGTAAACTTCTTTTGCTTCTTTTTTTCAAAGAAAATTGCAGAGAATCTCTTGTGAAATAAATGATTGGTTTTATTAATGTATTTTTACTATAAATTATGTATTTAAAAATTATTTTTCATAAGTTAATTTATAAGTACGCATTGAACAATAGATACTAAGCCTTTCAATTAGAAGTATTTATTATTTTAGTTTTAAAAATTAAGTGTTGAAACGTAAGCCGAAATTCTCTCCTAATTTAGGAATAAACATGATAAGGGCAAAAAAATCCTTAAAATATCCTTTTGGCTTAGTATATATTATTTTTCAGTGATCATGGCAAATGTTAAGTTATAGTGCAAATTTTAGCTGTCACAAATCATGTTTCTCTTTCATTTTGCCCATTTGAATATTACTGCTACTACGTATATGCTAATAAATGTACGGTAATAAATTATTGAAAATTTATAATAATGAAATCTAGTATGAAATCAGTAAAATTATTGGAAGATACCTGATATTCATACAAATTAATGAGAAGCGTTTTTAAAAAAGTTATTCAGTTATTTTTTAATCCTATTTAATATTTTCAGAAAATATAAGAAGTTTAGGCGAGTTGAACTTTCTCACTATCATGTTTATGCTCTTAAATCCGTATAAAATTTCAGTTTTTAGATTTATATATTTTTTTAATTAAGCTATATTACAATCACGGCATTTGATAGGGTATTCTGATCTGCTTTGATTTATGGGTCCACTTTTTAACCATGCTGCTCTATAGAAAATTCATTTCTTATAACTATTTCAGCTTTTTGTCTTATTCATGATCTAAAATATCAAAAATATTGAGAGTGTTCAGTGAAATTCTTACAGTTTGTGATATGTGTCTCATAAAAATCTTGAAAAAATTTCATCGAAAAAAATATAACCGTATAACAATTACAAAATGCGAAAATCTTATCAAATATTTAAAAGCACTGACTTCCTTGATTGTATTATAGCTAACAATTCTTATTAGATCATGATGTGCATCCAATCTTCATTTAAACTAAATGGACAAAAGTATTTTTTTAGCCTTTATTAAAAGCTTGGTATAATCGAAATTTACTTTTATTACCTCATTAACCTAGTTAATGATATCTTTCACATATGAGGACATATTAATGAGTACTTAGATCATCAATTATTTTATTTTAATAATTTATTTATTTACATTGTTAATGAAATTTACTTTATTAAGGAGAGCTTAAAGTTACTTTTATCAGTTTTATATAATATTATCTATTATATTTAAATAATTTTAAAAATACGAGATACACTATGCAACATTGTATTTGTAAGAAGTTTACTAGCATATTTTAATAATAATTTATTTGAATTCCTAGTTATTAGAATGTTATTTGGCATAGTCAAGTCAAATATATATACAACAAATATATATATTATAAAATATATTATAAAAGTGATATAAGTAAGCAAACCTGTAAAAAGTCAAAAAAAAAAGTATTTCCTTCACCGGTTTTTGTACTATTTTTATTATTCAAACCTTCAAAAGAATATTAAAATTTTGTATAAAATCCTCATATTTTATTAAAAAGCTCAATATGATCTAAGAACAAAGAAAGCACTGTTCATATTTACACCTAATATGCAATACACCACTATTCTTGAACATATACATGGATTCTTCAGAGTAAAACTGACAGCACCTTACGACGGCTGTTTTAATATTTGCCTTGAGTGAAAAGTTTCAGTGACAGTTTAACCTCAAGAGAATACTGGGGAAATTATTTTGTCCAAGCTTTTGAAAATCCATCAAACTTTGTCATTATCCTCAGGGAAAAGTTTGAAAACTGGGCCAAAAATGAGTGCAGAGCCCTATTTATTTATTTTTTCTTAAATCTCTGAGTTTAACTTTCTTCTGCAAAACTTAGATGAAAATAAAAATAAATGTCCATTTTGATTTGAAAACTTTTTTTAAAAATTGATTTAAAAAAAAATGATTTGAAAGACTTTATTTGAGGGCATTTTGTCAAATTCATAATTTATATTAAATGCAATATATGAATCTTATCCAACTTTTAAACGATGAGTTGATTCAATAAATCCAATTTTTTAAAGATACTCACCGTGGACGGTCAACTTCACAACTGTGCTCAAAGGTGTGCCAATTCCATTACTAGCCTCGCACATATATCGCCCATCATCTTCTTGCTCTACATCTCTGATGACCAATGATCCATTGACTAATGTCTGAATGTGGGATCCACTGATAACTGTTCTATAATCACCACTCTCATCTTAAATAAACAATATTTCGATATAGAAAGCACTGTGATGATATACATATTTCTTATATTCTTCTTACTTGCTTTATGAAACATTACCTTCATTAAGGAGTAACATACAAGGAAATCTTGGAATTTAATAGAGGTTTAGTAGTTTCAGTAAGAAAATAATTTAAGTATGCAAGATAAGAAATTTTATATTTTAATTGTATTTCTTCTTTTTGAGAAATTTAGCATACCTTCTTTTGGAAAGCTCTAATTTCATTCAAACCTATGTTTATTAAAATGTAATGATATTTTCATTAGCTCTTATTGCGTTAGAATTTTGTTGTATTTACAAATAGACTCTTAAATATACACATACTGTACGTACATACACATATAATATACAAACATATATACGTACATATACATACACATTTAAATCATCTTCCGTGTTAAATTAAATATTAAAGTAATAAAGAACAATTCCAAGAGTAAAAATCAGAAATCACATGCATATATAATACAAAGTATTCGCAATAAATGCTTTCATTTTAAAATCTTATCTTTTGTTTTGATTTAATTTTGATTAAAAAGTAACAATAATAAAACTATTTATAACGAAATTAAAACTGAGTTTTATAACGACTTATTTATATACGCATTTTAATGTATCTCAAAATCCAATTTAATTATTAAAAATCATTGAAATTATCGATGAAACATTTGTTTTCTTATTACAATTAATGAAAATAATCTTTATCTTGTTTTATGCAAAATTGGTTTTATCTAAAAATCCTAATTAAACTCTTTAAATGGTTATCAAATACTTTTTAAAATAAAGACTATACATATTTTTCAGATTTTATCAAATAAATAGATAACTTAACTGAAAATAATGCAGGATAGACTGAATATGAGCATAAATGAATCTTTATTCTTCAAAATTAAAATTATGCTGCATTAAAATTATTAATTAAATTGCTGATAGAGTAAAATTATTTTTCTGATAATAAATTTGACATCTTAATGTAGTAAAAGTTTACAAATAACATATAACTTTGGATGTTAATAAATACAAAAAGTCGAGAGAATTTTTTAAAAATTATTTTCAGATAAGGGTATGGGTAAAATTAAATTTAAGAAAAAGAAAAAATAATTACAATATGACTAATACATTGGTTAAAAATGATTGATGTTTAGGTATTATTTCCAAACTTAATAATAAGAAATTTATGTTTTCTTCAGATAAATTATTTTCTTTATATTTTGAAGTCTTTACCCTATTGAAATTGTCACTGGACTATGGTATCAGACATCAGTACATAAGAATAAAGTTGGAATGAGTTATTTGCTTTGTAGTATCTTGAAGACATAAATCGTCCGCGGACAATGATAAACAGGAATTTAATGCAGGCTGAAATTGGAATTCCTTGTCACAAAACTCTGAAGCAAATAAATTCTACAACACTTTATGATTCAACCAAGCATAATAAGTAAAAATTAAATTATAATTCCAAGAAGATAAGTTTGGTTTCAACTCGTAGTTTTCCATCAATTGTTATTTATTAGCTCAGATAAGAATGCGATCCAAATCTTTGAGAAATTCCAGGGCGTCGTGGAAAAAAAAAAGAATCAAAAATATATCAAAACTCTAATTTATTAAATGTGCCACTTTACCCAATAAATCGAAGAAGTTCTTTCATTGCAAATAATTCAATTTGCTTCACATTCCCCAGAGCATGTCATTTATATACCACATAAAGGTCCATCTTCTTTGGGCCCTGAGGAAATTTTCTTGTCTTTTTCACACCAACCTTACGATATATTTTTTTGCTGGCAGATTTTCACCTGAATAGATTTATCTTGCCAAAAGAAGATTATAAATCATCGACGATGAAAACTTCTTTTGAAAGATAGTTATTTCCAAAGGATGCCCTTTTGTACAGGCCTTGCCCGCATGTAATCACTTTAAACGTAAATATACCTATACATGGGAAGGCATAAAAAGCTTTTTATTACGAAAACTTTATGCTCTCGTTCTGAATAAGGCATGGTGAAATTACTATCAAACAGATAATACTGTAAGCAATAGACGATGAATATAAATTTTATACCATGCCATCATGGAGTAAACTTTTAGTTTGTATCAAGATATGCATGTACCATGAATTTATCATAATAAAATGCATTTTATTTTAATTTCGCTGAATATGTACTTCAAAATCGAAATGCGGATATGAAATGAAAACATTTGTATGAAAAGATACATATGAAATTACATGCTTATTTGAAAAAAAAAAAAAAAAAAAAAAAAAAAAAAAAAAAAACGGTTTTCGTCTTCATTTTTAGTAAATGAAGTTCAGTAAATGCAACTCGCGATATATTTATTTGAGGTATGGAAAGATTATTGAAAGGGTTTTTGTAATTCATAGGAAGAAAGTGAATGATTTCATAAAAAAAATCATAAAAATGATGAAAAGTTTTAGGTTACTACTGAAAGTATCATTAATAATCTGTCAAATATAAGCCCGGTCCACTAAACGCGCAGCAATATTTTTTATAAATATAAATTACATTGAAGAAAAAGTTATGGTTTGTATTTCATCTCTTCTTTGTATTTTATCAAATCCATAATTTTTTTAAACCTCAAATGTCATAATTTTTTTTTTCATTTTCAAACACATTTTCTCAACTTTGTTAAAAGAAGATTCTGGTAGTTATCTGTACGGTAATAATCTATCTATATCAATCCGTAATATTATATGATGAGTTTAATTTATCACTCACAGACTGCTAAAGCACTGTGTATTCGGTATCACCAAATACACAATGATATAAAAATCTATTTTAATGGATTAATATTCTCTTATTGAATGTGCATGTCTCATTTCCAAACTAGTATTTGGTTCAACAAGTAACCAGATTGACAATGTTTGAAATTATACCATTGACTGACTTGAAGTACATATTAATATTTAGCATGGGAAATGATTTATTCAAAAGTGTTTATGCTTGTCTTTTAATATTATATTCGTTTTGCGAACAAAACTTGTAAAACAAACTAATTTATTTGGAATAATTATGGAAAAAATACGATTACAATTGAGTATTGGATCGAAGACTTAAGATGAGACCTTCTTTAAATGCAATAAAGATTTAAATTTGTAATTAAAAAAAACTTACCATTTGCTTTTTTCCAAATCACTCTTGGTTCAGGTCTACCATCAGCAGTACAATCTAAAATTACTGTTCCACCAACAGGTACGAATTGATCGTTGGGCTCAACTCTCCATCTAGGAGGAGCTAAAAATGAATCAAATATTATAAGGCCTGAAAGACAGAGTAAGTATCTGATACGTTTAAAATAACTGCAATTTATAACACTAATTAAAAATTTTCGAGCATATTTATCGATTGCAAAGAATTTTAGACACATTAACTTACTAAGTCAGTCTTTCCTTCAAAAATAAAAAATAAAAGAATTCATATTCATAAGGGATATCTCACAGATTCGTATTTATTTACCAAGCCTCTATTCTTTATAATATTTGTGTTCATCTTATTAACATTGCTTGAAATAATAAAAAATGTTCTACCATGTGGACTTATTTGAACTCAGAGTTAAATGGAATTTTCGAAAAAAATAATCCATATCATATTTTATTTTATGATTAAATATAATACTACCGAGTGCATATCAGATGTGAGAAAGAAAAACCGATTTGGAGGTTGGCTCTTATCACCCGGGAGGATATAGAAGTGGTGAAGGTATGCAACCTTCTAAGTTGATGGTACCTTCTTTTTTATGAAAGAACTGTACTGTGGTCTTTAGGGATCAGCTTTAGTTTCTTCCAATTCAGGCACGCTCCGTTTATTCAAATTCAGTCCGTATGAGTTTATTAACCAAGTCGGAGTAAATAAGTTATGGTTATGTTCTAATATAAAAATTATTTTAGTATGAATTAAGATTTTTTATTTAAAAGTGTTCGCAAAGATAAAAATATTCATTTGTACAGTTTAAAACAACTCACATATCGCTGGTATTGTATTGTTACTATTACTTTTCATTACATGCTTAATATTATCAAATAAAAAGTATTTATTTAGAAAATGAATTTTTCTATTGTTATTTATTGTTTTATATTAATATCAGGTCTATTTGTACAAGCATTTTTTTAATTAAATTTATTTTTGAATTGAAAATTTAATATAAGACTTGTGATATATTTTTAAGAACTCTACCATCTCATTCCTAAACTCTATGTAAAATAAAATATAAATGCAAATAAATAATAAAATAAAATATGAATGCAGTTTTTTTAAATGGATTCTTACTGGAAATCCACATTGATTGGGGGAAAATCAATATTTTGTTCCAAATTTGGGCATGCTTTTAAAACGTCATTATAATTTGCTTCATTATTCACTCAGAAATAAATTATATTCATACTCCACCAACGTGAAACTTTGATTTACTGCAATGAGACATCCGTTCATCTCTCAACGAAAGAGCAACCCTAATGATTCCCAATACGAGTGGTTTAACTATGCAATCAGTTTGTTGATTCAACGGCAAATCTAGTTCCCTTGTACCTTTCCCAACTCCCTTAAACTATTCAATCAATCTGATTTGCTTACCGCTGACGGAGAGTGGCACAGAGTAATTGACAGTGGCAGCATCGTTGTACGCAACACACGTGTACGTGCCACTGTGCTCCTGACGCAAAGACTTGAAGATGAGCGTGGACACGAAATCATCGATCATCTCAAGGGATATCCCAGATTCCAAGGACAACGGAATACCGTCCTTCAGCCAGGATATACGAATGGGAGCGTCTCCTGTGGGAACGCTGCAGGATACACTGGCCCTCATGCCCTCTTGAGGATTCTTGGGAAAACTGAAAGGGGTAATGCTGGGAGGAACTGAAATGAAGGGAGAGGATAGATATAATCATTGGCGATAGGCACTCAGAGTCTCGATTTAATGGTTTTGTATTCAATGTAATGCTTTATGTGTGATATTCAAGTGATAAAATATTGCTTCCAATAACTCATTAAGTGATGAAGATTGAGAACATTTTAAATAGTTAAATGATTTATATGAAATTTATAATGATGAAGGTAAATTCTGGAATCTCTAAATTGATCAGTATAAATAAAATATATAGTCATTGAAATTATATATATTTTGTATGTTAATTTAAATCTGAGATAATTGACTTTAGGTGATCTCTATATTTAGAATCATAACGTATGCATGGTTTTAATTCAATTGCCTATATATTAGTTTTATTGAGATTTAGTATACCATTTTCTTCATTTTAAACGATAAAATTATGCTTTTGATTGTATAATTAATACAAAATAAAGGTTACTGGGATGACCAAACCACATTTTGAATTTAGTTAATAAATTTATAAACATGAAATTTCATTATTTTCTTCATGTAAAAAATGTATTACAGTATATTCTATGAAATTCTCATTCAGAAATGATTTAAATACTTTTTTTTTCAAATTGCCTTAATGATTTAACGACAGAAATAATATTCTGAATGCAGAAATGAATGAAGTATTTTTATCTGTTTCATTGATTGAAGAAACACAGATTAAAAAAATCAGAAATTTGATGAGTAAAATGGAAGAGAAAATTTTTTATGATGTCTTTATCTAATTCATCATAAAATATGCTGAAGTTGAAGTCTCTACAAAATTTAATAATATTTTATTATATATGACCTTCTTTATTAGAGTATATCAAAATGCAGATTAAAAATTAATCTGCAGTTCTGAATTCTTTTAAAGAAGGGCAGTAGAAACTCTAATCTTCGATGAAACCAAATACATTTGTTATCTCTTATAGGAAAAAAGTAATTCCAGCAGCAACTAAATCATTCCATTTATCAAGTATTATGTATCAGTATTCACTTTTGAAAAAATTAAAACAGAATATTTGAATTTCTAAATAAAAGCAAGACTACGAATAAATGGATATATGATACATTTTTAACAGTTGCTATAATACACTGGTGATGAAAAGCATCACATCCGTTTCTGAGATTTCACTCTGCTGTTTTCTCTATTTAAAGGAATTTCTGTTATATATCCTTACAAGCATTTTAAATTCATTGTTCTTATCTTCTTTTCACACTTTTCCATTCCAAAAACAATAATTCTTTTTAATTGAAGAACTAAATTGCTCGATTAAAGACATCTAATTGAAAGTCTGATTTACTAAAATTCAGCAGTGTGTATACCAAATTGTAGCAGAATTTGGAACATCTTTGAGTTTCAGAGAGGTTTTACGAATTAGACGATATCAGGTGCGATAACTACACTTTGCAATGTCATTTTTTCCACTTTATTGCTCTATAAAGAGGGAAAGAACTGACACTTAGCTATACTGTTTTAAATATAAGGATTTATAAGTTTTAATTAGTTCAGAGTATTTGTTAAAATGTACCATATGAAACTCGGCAGAGAATATAAATTCAAAATTTTTGCAATGGAAGTCAGAAGTAAATTTTTAAAAAAATGCAATAATGGGATAAAATGTGATTTTGGAAATTTATTTTTCAGCCGAAACTTTTGCAATCCCACTTATTAATACGTTACAAAATTGGAAATAACTAATAAAAATTCGATACCTGCTTAGTTTTTCTAATAAGTGTCTTCGTTAATTTTACCTTATAAGCATATCATTTCAGAAGAGTGATCAGCAAAATTGTAAATGGTATCATAACGATGATAATTAAATATGAAGTTAACAGTTTGTCCTACTTATTAAACCAGAATTTATTTGTCGAAGATTATTACATTTGCAAATTTTACTTTGTAACCATTTTTTTTTCTGAAATAACTGCACCAAATATATTTGAAAATCATTGGTTTTGATTAAAAAATCTTTCAGTGATCTTCAAAATATACGATTTTTTGAGATCTTTTAATTCTGATGGATACAAAAATATTTTCAACCTGGCTGGGTTTCTTTTCTGAGCAAAATCAAGCCATTAAAAATAATATAAAAATCCATTTGAATTTCTTATCAAATATCTTCTATGCAACGTGAATTTCTGTAATTCCGCTGAAATATAAAGTGAGCAAAATTTTACTTTTTTAAAAATTTACTCCAACCTTTTTAAAAGAATTTTAATTTTCGACACCTATATTTATAAGTTATGTTAAATAGACCTTTTAAATCTGAAATTCTTACTTTTATTTTAGGGTTTTTGTTACTAAGGTATAAAAACTTAATCTATGGAAAAACTTAACATTTTTAATTTATTAAAAAGATTAAGCAATTAAATATGCTGTTATGCAATTTTCTACTCAAATTATAATTTATCTGGACAAATAGACGATTGCTTATTAGAAGATGAAATATAGACTTCATTTGAGGAAACTTATGTATGATTGCTAGTGACAACATCACAAATATATCCATAATTAATTATTTAGAGGGGATACGTTATTGAAATAGATGTTTAATGATTTTGCTGAATTATCCTATTAATAATCAACCTTTTATTTATTATTATTTAGCAAATATCATTTTTCATATCCTGATATCAAAGTAATAATTTATTTGAAATAGCTTCTAAGTTTTTATTTTATCAAAATTCGAAAATTACTAAAAAAATTAAAATTAAATTTTAGTGTCTGTAAAAGTATTATATTCCAAACAATAATATATTTATAAAAAAAATGTGTGCCAGATGTCTCTTTCGGCACCTGACCATGGTTCAAAATTACATGATCCGTCCCAAAATGACCTAGAGTTTCTTCAAAACCGGGTGTTAATATAACTAAGCTAAACTAATGAATATTATTTTGTATCTACTAGAAAGATAAAATAAGGGATTTTCAATTTAATTCAGAGAAAAAAGTAAAGCCATAGGCCTCAGGCATTGCGATATATTTAAATGAGGCAAGAGCTATTAGGTAATATATTGCATATGATAGAATTTAGCAATGAAAAAATATATTTCGAATAAAGAACAAAGGATTATAAAATGGACAAGGCTAAAACAATTAAATTCATTATTTTAGTTTTTTTTTTATTCAGTGAAATATTTCCCAAAATATTTCATTTTTATTCAATGAAGGATTGTACTAGATAATTTTTTTTATTCAGAGAAGGATATTACCAAATATTTTACTTTTACTAAATGGAGAATTTTGCAAAATATTTTATTTTTATTCAGTGAAAATTTTTCCAAAAGACTAGAGGAAACATATTATTATCCATAGTATATTTATAAAAAATGTAACATACTTCTGCTATTAAAAATCAAATTTTAACTTTAACAAGGATCAATAATTGCGCAATAAAATTAATTCAATGCAATTTAACTTTTTTAACCTAGTCGCGTTGAATTACTCTTTACTATAATACATTTTAGCAATTTTTTGGTTACTTTGATTTTTTCTAATTAAAATGACACGTTTCACTGGTTAGATCAAATAAATGTTATTAATTTTCAAATGATTGAATATTTATACATTTTTATAAAAAAATATTCACTTTTAAAAGTGTGCTTTTTTTCAGATTTTGTTTTTATTTATGAATATTTTCTTGTATTATACATTGCATTTCTAGAATTTTACCAATAGTTCTTGACAATCAGGGTTACTTACTAATCTTTACATATAGCAAGCAACATACGGGCACAGACAACATTAAAAAAATCAGTTACAAATTTATAGATTTATCCGAAAGATGACTGTAAATCTTTTTTACGTAAGATGTTTCTCAAAATCATGAAACATTTTTCATATTCATTCCTGTTTTACAGAACAAGATATAAAATTGAAGAAAAATCCTGTATTTTTGTTGAAATCCTATTAATATTTTGAAAAGAAAAAAAAATCAATATTTGGACATGAAATAGTCCTCTTAGAGAATATGTCTGCTGTTAATATAATGTATTATCACAATTTGCAATTTTTCTTACCATAATCTTTGTTCTCAGGTGAAAATGATCAATTAAAATCAATACATGCTGTTTCATGAAACCGATTTTAGAGCTTGTTTAATTAAAAATAACGCTTCAAAAAATATTTGGATCATAAATAGCATTTATAAATTTAAGCAACTTTTCCCACATGGATTTTCATTTATATATATATATATATATATATATATATATAAATTTTCTACATTATTATTTTTGTCCTCTTAAAAATGGCTTAAAAGATATTCAAATTAACAGAACGTGCAAAAGATTTTAAAGAATATCTCATTCATTAGGATTTAACTTCAAACCATATATATTTCTTAAAAACTTAAACCAACCACGAAAAGTACTGCATAGGACAAACAACAGAAAACTCATCTTTTAAAAAATTCTTATTCTGCTTCCGTATTAAAGGTAAAGGATTCATCTTTTTATAAGTAGTAAGTAGGTGGCTTTTAAAATATATTCACATGCATTCATAGCTAGCACGCAAATTGCACCCCAAAAGTCATGAATAAATACGAACTTTAAATGCAGTGACACTTCTGAAAAACGATGGAATAAAATTTCACAATAAAGCATAATAATAAAATAAATGGACGATTTTGATCGTAAAGATAGAGGCTTTAATGTTGGAACCGATGAAGATAAAGCCGCAATTTCACACTTGCATTTCACAAATGATATTTGAATTCTGCTTTTATTGCCTAAAGAAAGAACACTGACATATACGTATATAAATAGATAGTCCATAAACCTTTCTTTTCAGCGTCTGAAACAAACAAGTTATTTTATTTTAAAGGAAAAAAGCGATAAAAGCTGTACGAGAAATGTGTAATCTTTCATCGCAATACGTGCTCTATTATTCCCATTTTGTTTTCAAGTTATTTTCTTGAAATAAAAGGTGCTACTGGTTGATGACAGATAATATAAGTTAGACTTTTTTTCAAAATTATATGTTTCCGATGTGCTTCAGATTATCTATTTCTACGTGGTAGTTGTTTATGAAAAACATGACTGAAGTCCACGTTCAATACATTTTTGCTATAGTGAACGTGATCTGAGTCAAAATCAGAGAATACTTCTTGTTTCAAAATTTCTGCTCATGAAAGATAGAATTCTTTTCAGAAACCTTAATATAGAGTATTGTTAGCATTTTTTGTGCTTTAAAATTTATTTTTAGAATGCATTTGAGATGTAATTTTAAATATAAATTTTAATCTAATGTGCATTAATCATAAAAATTGCCCACTGACAAAAAAATCCATACTTAAGGGAAAAAAATCATATACTAAAAATATTTATTTCTATAAATATTCTTAACTGATTTTGAAATAGCTACTGAATTTCAAAATTTATGAAAAAAGTCTCATGACTTTAAGTTCATTAGTAATAACAATCAATTAATTGTTTATGTATTCGTTGCTGCTATTTACGACCTCGTCCCACCTCTCGACCAATTTGTCAATGCCGTTCCTCCAAATATCGCCTGGTCTGGTATAGAAGAAGTTGTTGAGCCAGTTTTTACTGTCGTCTTCACTGTCGAAGGTTACGCCCCTCATATTGTTCTACAGGGAGCAAAAAAGACAGTGATTCGACGGTAGAAGGCCCGGAGAATACAGGGATACTGAAGGACCTGCGATTCGAGCTCTTGTAGTGCGGCTTTGACGACTTGTGCAACATGTTGCCTGATGTTGCAGTAAAGGACTACAGTTTGGCCTTGGCGATGAGGTATTTTCAGTCGCATAGCCTCTTTCATGTGGTATAGCTCATTGATGACCATGGCATTCCTTTCGAATATTTCCCTGCACAGTATGGCCTCCCCTTCCGAAGGGCAAATCGTCGAAGTCAAAATTGCAATTTTTGAGCTTGGTAAAATATTTCGCCTGTGACACCTTCTCCGTATACTTTGCAAATGTCCTTTGCTGCTTCAGCAGCTTTTTGGCCTTGATGAAAAACGAAGAACAACAGGTGTCGAAAACGTTGTTGATTTTTACCTTCTGGATATTCCATTTCTAAGCCTTAAAAGTAATTAAAAATTAAATTACTCAAGAAGACGATTAGCACAATTTGTTGAGCAGAAAGAGCTCTATCGAATGAATACTATACATTTTGTCAAACGGCAAAAAAATCTTTGTAAAACAAAGAAGATATAAAAAAGCTACAAACTTATCTCCCAACCTAATATAATAAACTATAATAATATAAATTTCAATGAATCGGTAGGGGAAGATTATTCTTCCTCTAGCTATTCTATCCCATCCCTTTGCTTAGGTTCTTCTTAGTATTTTTCAGAAATTTTTTTTTGAAGGAATTTAAAATATCGTTTTTAGTACAAGAGATGTTCAAATAAAAAGGTACGAAACATCGTGACAACGTAATTGTTAGCATATGTGCCTGTGCTGCTATGGTAGAACGTAACAAGACATCTAGGGATCGGAGTCTTCTGCGTAGATCGGGGCGTGTGCAAGAGGGAGAAAGGGCTTTTATATAAACCAGTTGTCCAATCGGCGTGTTAATGCATGTGAAAAGAGGGTGGAAATGAACAAAAGAACAATTAACTCCGATGTGTATTGTGAGACATTCCTAAAACGACGCAGGTCTACCAAGAAAAAAATACGGAGTAGCTCAAGATGAGTGTGGATGTACAGCATGATAATGCGGTTTCACTCGTACCTAGGATCATTCACCCGGAAATGGCTAAGTTTAAGTGGAAGGCGGGAAAACTTGAATCTCTTCATGGCCATAGGAATTCTGGAAACAAGGAATCCTTCTACACGTTAATCAATGGGATCATTGTGCTCAAGCCTATGGTGTATACTTTAAATAAAGTTTTCATTTAAACCCATAAGAAATAAATACTTAAGTAAATGAAAGATAGTTTCGTAACTTTTGATTTGAACAACCCTTGTTCTTATGTCTAGCTGATTTCTTCGTGTAACGAAGTAACCTAAATATATAATCATGAACATGATAAAACATAAATCTGCTGTATTAAGTCTTAAAAATGGCTTAATATTCTTGGAATTTGCATTTATAATTATAAGCATAGTAAAAGAATTACTATTTTATGGGTCTAAATAAAAGTCTTTTTTTATTTCTAGAAGCTATCCACATCGCTTTCACTAACTTATAAGTTCTATGTACCTCGTAAGTTAGAAATAAATAGCATTTCCAGAAAAAACATACTCATCTTTTAACTAATGACCAGTTTGCTAAATCCTTAATGATAATTATTTTTCCTCATACTATCTGCCAATAAAATTCACATGTGAGTTTACATGCAAAAATAAAATATTTCTGAAACTGAAAGCATCACCATTATTGTCTCTGATTTCACATTTAATATTAATAGTCTAAAAATAAGCATTATATGAGCAAGATTAGAATGTGAAAATGCTGAGGATAAAAAGTAGAGAGGGTATATGAATAGTATAAACATGAAATTAATATCTAAAAAGTAGTATATATTTAAACTTTATTTTTTATTTCAATAGTGATATTAAATTGTTTATAAATTAACACTAAAACAATCTTCTTACTTAAGATGCCGAAAATGAGCTAAGTAAAATTTTTATTTACCTATAAGTGAACCAACTCGATAAAATAGCTCTAATAATAACTAATTTACATAGAGTTAAAATCGATTGACATAGACTAAAAAGACTCTGCGTCAATTTATAAAAAAAAGAAGAAAAAAAAACTAAATGAAAGTCTATGTAACTTATTAAAATTACAAATGAAAACTGTCTTATTTTGTAAATCAACATTCAATATGAAATATGTTCCCCATACACTTTACGATATGGATGCTATAATAAAAATCAGCAAAACATCCAAACTTTGATGGTTCCATGATATCTTTATCAGAATAACTCTTATACAGCAGAAACTTCTTTGTCAAATGGTGTCCATCAATAAAACTCGGACAGACCATTTACATAAAGAGATAGCTCTGAAAAAAAGATCAAGTAAAAACATCCGAACATAGCAATCAATATTTCTTACTTTGACATTTAATATTAGACTGCACAAGCGCTTTTTTTTCCGGAAAAATACATAGCAGTCTTTTATGAAGATGTGGGGGTATTGACTAGTATCATCACCAAAAGAAGTGACATATAAAATAGCAAATAGCGGCTGTGATTAACGGTTTCCGATACTGCTAGCAGTGTTTTTTATATTTTTATTCCTTTTTTTGTAGTTGATAGCGGTCCGCTAAAAGCTTGTTCCTGTTTTTATAGATAAATAAAATTCTTAATAAGAATGTTCTTTGATAAGAGAAAGAATTTTTCTTTCTTTTTTATTACTTGATTTCGACTTCAGCAAGCCGTATTTGTATAAGATATTAAGTGGAAATATTTTTACATTTTTATGAATTGGATAAATGTATGCATTAGAATTTTTCTTTTAACTTATGATAAAATAAGTTAAAAGTAAATATCATGTTAATGAAGCAAACATAAGATAAATTACAAGGGAAACGGAATTCTGTAAAGGGAAGGATAGTAAGAAGTTTTCACATTGTCTTGAAGAAATATTTCTTTTAAATTTTACTATATTTATAATTCAAATATAAATCACACAGGGAATTTATTGTTTTATTATAGTAAGTTTTATTACAATATGTTTTTAAATGATAGAAAAATAACCTTTTGTTTTTGTTTTTAATTATTTGTTATTTATAATTTAAATACAAATTAGCCAATTAGTTTATTGCATAATTCTATTCGGGAAGTTTCTATTACAATAAGTTTTTTAACGATCAAATATTAGTCTTGTGTTTTTGTTTTTATTTTATTTAAATTTCAAATATAATTCAGGCATGGAAAGCATAAAATATTTTTGTTCAGAAAATTTCTCTTGCAATAAGTTTTTAAATAATATAAAAATAATTGTATGCATTTATTTTTAATAATTTTTAAAGGTTACCTGTTTTCCCTAACTAAATACAATTACTTA
The DNA here is from genome assembly GCA_026543055.1 of Argiope trifasciata. NCBI lineage: Eukaryota > Metazoa > Arthropoda > Arachnida > Araneae > Araneidae > Argiope > Argiope trifasciata. Next base: position 4,014,606 of record JAPMOQ010004434.1, on the reverse strand, counting down.
GTTATTATTCTTACATTTAATTGATCAAAATAATTCTGATATTTTCAACATAATGTTTTTAGAGAATATATTATCACTAATTAACCTCATGCAATTAAGTTTTAAAACATTCAGATCATAATATTTTTAATAGTTAAAATATACATTAGTATAAAATCTAAGACAGCTTTTCCTCCATCTCTATTGACATTAGAAAAAGAAAAAAAAAAACATCAATATTTATTTAAATGCTTGAAACGAGCTATATATTTGTTATTCATCAATTTACTACAATAATATAGTAAAACTCCTGATGTAAAATAACAAAATTAGATCGCAATTTGAATTGTATATCTCCAATTCTTTTAATAAATGATTATAGTGATTTATATTAACCCTTCTAGGCTGTCTGGCTTCAGAGTGTTCTTAAAACGGCAACAGTCAAAATAATGGTTGAAGATAATTTACAAGAAAAGAAAATGACAGAACGCTTGTAAACCGGCCTGGAATGTTTTTGCTTCAACCCGACCATTAACAAGAGAAAGTAAACTTTCCCGCGTCTTGACTCTCATCTCCCCTAACACACGGGACTTTTGAATAGTACTGAGAGATCAATCAAGTACTAAATGTGTCACCATAGGGTAAATGCCTTGCGACTTTTCAGCTAAGAATTTGGTTTTCACTCTCCGAAGTGATTCTCTTATAATCTAAAGTGATTGCAGAAAATAGAATTTGTTAAAAAATAAATAAATAAAAAATCCCATAAAATGATTTTATAAATTTTTAAACATTAGAGAAACATTTTTTAAATAAACGATTTAGAGGAATTATCATTCATCAAATTGCATTACGAATATAATATATTATTTTTACGGCGATTCAGAGAATTTTACTTATTTTTTTTTAATTTTTAGCTCGTAGCATTATATATATATATATATATAA
>JAPMOQ010004434.1:3967826-3988682 GCA_026543055.1 Argiope trifasciata | reverse complement strand
TTATAAATTTGTGATCATAGATTTCATTTATTATTTTAAGCCATGTGACCAGCAGTTTTCATTATTTCTTAATTTATCATGATATAGAATTATAGATGGAAAAAAAACAATATTATTTTTATATGAAAAGTCTCTGAACAGTGAATTTCAAAACAGAAGTCTTTATATTCTAATATTACTTTAAAATATCCCTAATCCAATTGCTATGATTTAATTAGGAGTAATTAGGTTTCTTTAAAAAAATTATGTTAGTCGTGATAACCTTTCAGTATCTTTAAATAATAAAAGATTAAAATAACTCCTTATTTTAATTCAAAATTAAAGCTTGTATGATATAAATATAATAGTATGTATATTCGATCATTATTATACCATTCAAATCAAAAAGGAAATGAAATTCAATGTGATATATCATGGACATCAATTAGATAGTATGGATATTTATTATTAAGAAATTATTCTACAAATATTTCTTTAATAAAACGTATTTTTCCTTTTATCATTAATACAACAGTAGATCATAGAAATCACCTTGTTATGTTGATGAAACTTATAACACTTCCTTCACGGCTGACATAATCTCCCACTCGAATTCTACTAGTATCTTGAACAGGCAAGTCGTATGAGTACCAAGTTATTTGAGGCAAAGGATTCCCAACAGCAGAACATCGAAGTGACACAGACTCCCCAGGTTTCACAATGAGTTCCTCAAATTTACTTAGGAGTACAGGTGGCTCAGCTAAATAAAAAAAAACATATCTGAATTTATAAAATACATATATATTCCAAAACTATTTTGATGCAAGAGATTTTGTTTCGTGGAATGTTCATAAAAAGCATATTAACTAAGTAAGAAAGCAAAGTAGCTTTGAGGTTCATTAAAATATAATTAAATATTTTATATTAAAAAACAACACATTAAATGGTTATTGAACTCATAATAGGAAAAAAATCGTCTAATATTTTAATACAAAATTCAATTTTTTCCTTGAATATTCCTGTTCATAAAAACTTTAGATGAGAAATTGAAAAATTAGTAACTTCCGATGATTCATTTAAAATATTATCAAAATGTTTTTGGGTTCAAAGCCTTAAGGCTTATTTTATTTTTGCTAACAATCGTACAGATTGTATTAAATAACATTAAAATCAGAAATATGATATTTTTAATTATATTTATTTCTCAGATTAATTCATTTGCTTAGACTCCCCTTTGCATTTATTCTAAAGAAAACAACGATAATTTTTTTATATATATCATCATGTTTCTGAACACAAATTAAAAAAAAAAAATTCATTATTGGGGCATACGTTTCTTTTAATACTTAAACATTATACATAGAATTACATTTTTACTGAATGAAGTTTAGATGATTACACCAATTATTTTAGGAATAAAATTAAAGTAAATAGGGCATTTTTTATTTTCTAGATAGAGCAAAATAATTCATTTTCATTCATTTTGTCAGTTTTTTAATAACAAAAAATTCTTTGATAAATCTTTTTTTAACTACAAATTTCCAACCATTTAATTATAGTTTTTAAGGTACCTACTTTTGGAACCCCTTTTTTAAATGTGTAAAATGTAAATAAATCAAACATATTTTTAATTACAATGGGAAATAAAACTAGAAATTCCATTGAAATTTCAGTAGAAATAGCATTTTAGTATTGATATCATAAGAGGCATTCATTCAAATTTTAAGAAATATTTGTAGATTACACACGAAAAGTCCTTTAATTTAATAAATTATTAAAAAAACAAATTATAGCAAATTCTATTGAATATATTTCAGTCATTTTTTTATCATACATAATTGATACATTTAGCAACGTTACCAATTAAAAGTTTCTAGTAACTACAAATTATGAACATATTCCCGATATTTTACGGAAACACACAATTTTACTAAATATTACCTAATTTTTTCACAAAAAGATTATGAAATAAAGTAAATATGAGTTCAAATGTTAGATCTTAGTACAAAAATTCTGCAGAACAAGTTAGATTATTGTGAGAAAATCTAATTACATTATTTAAAAACTCTTTTATGAAAGGATGTTTAGAGTAAAGAAAAATAACGAAACGTTCAGTTTTCCTGAAAAGGCATTAAAGATATTTAATCTAAAACAAAAAAAAAAGGTTTGTTAGAATTTTGGAATATTAAAATTTCCAACATTTTCAGATCAAATTCTATTTCTCATGGATTTAGTTTGATTTTATTTTTATTTAGTTCTAAATATTACTTTTTTGCTGTATTGTAGGCAATGATTAATATCTCTATATTTAAATTCGTTATTTGTGAATTCCCTTGCAATCGCATCAGCGGATTAGTCTCAATTTCTCAGTAGTTGGAAATGAGTTAAACACTTTTACAATATTTATTTATTAAATATTTTCTTTGTAATATGCGATCTTTGATGTTTTTCTGCTAAGCTAAAGCTTCTTTGGACGATATAATCCATTAGTTGTTATTAATTTTCTAAATTTAATAGAATCCTTCCTAAAAACGGTTCTTAAGCAAATTTGTATTAGAAAGCGCTGAGTAAATATGTTTTACTTGCTTTTGCAACTGAAGATCTTATGATTTTTTTTTTCTAAACTGCTTTGCATTATGTTATCCTATTTACTCTAGATGCATTGCCCTATTACATGAAATTTCACAGCAGCAGCAACAAAGAGAGATATGTCGCTTTTTCAATTAACTATATGTTTTCTGAACTTCCAGAAGATTTTTACAGATAATAATTGTATAGTTATTTTGTGTTTTATCAATAAATTCATTACTAATATTAAGTCATCGTTTAAGTACTTTCTTTTAATTTTGTAAGAAATGTGTCTATTCTTTTTTTGCGTATGTACATTTTTGCTTTAGGATTATGATTTCTGTGAAATATTTTTCGTTATCATGTGAACTTTAGATATGAATATAATTTCCATAATATGCCCTACATGACAGTTCTCACTCTGCTGGTAATCTTTTAAAAATTCTAAAATATTTCCAAGAGTTTTTGGATATTGCTACAGCGTTTTACTTCCGTTAGGAGATAAAGGATTTTAAAAATAATATTTAATTCAAATATTTTAAAATATTAAGTTATTGATTTTTAAATTTCAAAATATTAATGGAAATAACCCAGACACTGTCATTTAGTGGTATCTGAATTCTCTATTTTAAGTTCTAACAAAAATTTCAAAAGCATTTCCAGGCTACAAATAAAACAGCAAAAATAAATAAAGCAGTATTTTTCTATCATTTGAAAAAGTATATTGCATGAGAATAAGAAAGAATTGACCAAATTAATTATTTACTCCTTTAAAGTGTTTTTTAAATTCATACTTCTAGATTCAAAAGCTTCTATTTCGTTTCATTATTTATTAAATAATTTTGCTTCTAACAATCTTAGAAACGAAATAAAGTATTTTTGGAAACCTAAATGTGTAGTCTATAACAGAAAGAAATAAAAACTCGAAAATATTTCGTGGAATTTCTTGTAATATTCCTAAATGTATTCTTTAAATAGAGGACTAAAATATGCATTATAATTAAGTTAAAAATTATTCATGTATGATATATAATATGTCTGTCTTGCAGTTCGCATTTGGAAAATAAATTTATATTTTTAGCTGTTCTTATTATTATCAAGATACATTATTAAATTAAAAAGACAAATTCTTATAAATGTTTGCACTTTTATTACATCACAGCAATGTTCAGGCACATTATATTACATGTTTTATGTATTTTTCTCTTGTTTCTATAATATGTATGAAAATTTTTAGCTTATTATTATAAAAGTTTATATTGGAAACGGCAGAATAGTAAAACTGCAAAATGTAAAATGTTAGCACAATATACATAATCAACATCATGGCTCTTGTACTATGAGTAAAATCCAAAAACAAAAGAAGAAGAAGAAGAAGAAACTCAAAAGGTAAAATGTGAATAGTTTCGATTCTTGAAAGCTACATAAACTTAAACAAAATATAATATGATGTTCATTTTTCTTAACATAAAAGGATATTAAAAATTTGAAATTTTGCATGCACTTCAGAAGTTAATTATTAAGGCCCTCGAAATTTCTTCTATCACTTATTCGATTGTAAAATATTAATTTTAACCCTGCTGTTCTGTTAGTATTTATTTCATGCATGTCAATATAATCTGATTCAGAAAATCTGCTTTTTTTGCAGCAGTTGAAATATGTTACCTTAGAAATGGCTTCTTAAACCATATCAATATAAGTTTAAAAATCGATTTGATGATATATAGCATGTATAAATAGCATAAAAATAAAAAATGAAACTTACAGTAATATGAAGTATATATATATATATAAATAATTCTTCTTCTTTATATATATATATATATATATATATATAAAGAAGAAGGATTATTTAACATACACGAGTGCATAGTTCTTTTAAATACCATCGAAAATTGGCTAAAATGAGATGATACATTTTTATATCATCAATATCGGCGAGATTTTCTTATGTATAATTCTCCGAAAGATTAATAAGGATCAGTGAGAATCTGAAAGATTTCTCATATTTTTCTAAAAGATTCTAAGCGTTCTCCGTTTTCAAACACCTGCGTTTGACGTGTGAAAAATTAAATTTACGGATTGCATCATAATTCACCGAAATGTGGTGTCTCATTACTCAAACTAAGTTTTCTTTTTTTCTCTGTAGTATGGTGTGAATTTTCTTCTTAGTTTTTTTTTTTTTTTTTTTGCTACTTTCTTCAGGTACAAATTGCTTCCTTTCTAATGGCAGTGTAGGAAGATGTATTTTATTAATTTATTTTCTTCTGATTTTTCAAGGTATTGAACATCGCCCTCCCATAGTTGTGAACAAATAATTGCACCTGCAAATAAAGAAATCTCCTGCATATTTTAACTGGAAACGGTATTTACTAATTTATTATCAGAAGAATTTTAAGCACTGTATTTTTGCATTAAGTATTGAAAGCATTTTCAAATCAAAAAATAATTATATATAGTTTCCTTCTCTTTCTTTTCAAAAATTAACCCACGCTATGGAATACAGTGGAAAAATTTTAAATCGTTTGTTTAAAATGCAAACATTTTTAGGTTTTTTGTCAAAATGCCTCAATTTGTTTAAATTTTAAACCATTTGAGTTATTTATAATAAATTTATAATGTTTATGATTTTAATTATCTTAATTTGCATTTTAGGGATGTAAATATATGTTTTATTTAATAGGTCTATGGACAATTTCCTATCATCGAGGGCCTCATGGTTTTGGAATGTATAATATAGTAGATATCTACTTGAGATAATGCCATATATCATAAGTTAGCAAAGAATAATCTTGCATTTCGTTTTTCAATAAATAAATAAAAAATAGCGCCTATTATGGAATAGAAAGGAAAATTGTATGAAATGAAATTCAATCTGATATATTGATGGTAAATTAAAAATGTTTATGTAAATTTATGATGTTAATTATCTTAAGTATTATTTCAAAAATGTAAATACTTATTTTTTCAATAGATTAACAGATTTGGACTAAAAATAACGTTTGAAAAATGAGTCGTTCAATACTTTTTAAATACATAAAATGTTTGATGCATACTTGTGTCAATTCCCTAATCATAAGGTAGCTACATATAAGGTATTATTTAGGGGAAATTCAGTTACTTTAAATTATATTTCAAGAATGTAAATAGATATTTCAAAATCTAATTAATTAATTCTGTTCTCATTGATGGGCTCATGGTTCTAGGATGCATTAGATATTTAATATCTACAGATAATTCCATATATCATAAGGTAACAAAAGATAATCTTGTAATTCTTTTTTTTTAATCAATATTATACAGAGGAAAAGGAGATTCCATTTGATATACTTATGTTAAATTTATGAAATTTACGAATATTAATGTTAATTATGGTAAATTAACAAGAATGTAAATAAATCTTATACAAGAATGTAAATAGATAATTTATTTAATATAATAATGATCTTGAACTAAAAAAGACTTTTAACAAATGTGTCTTACAATAGTTCTCGAATACATTAAATATTTAAGGTATAATTGAGATAATCTCATATATCATAAGGTAACTGGATATGACATAGCATATTATTAATGTATAAAGTAATTATCTGAAGTTGCATTAAAAAAATGTAAATATCTATTTCATTTATAGATCAATGGAGAATTGGAAAAAGAAATTCAATGAATGGATTTTCCCATGGTTCCTGAATACAGGGTTTAATATCTACTTTACCAAATTGGTTCATGCTGTAGAATGCAAAAGGAAATTTTTGAAAATGAAATTCATTCTGAGATGTTTATGCCAAATTTATAAAATTTATGAGTATTTATGCTTTTAATTATTTTTAACTTTATTTCAAGACTGCAAACATATATTTTATTAGATAGATCAATGGATCTAAACTGAAAAACGATTTTTAATAAAGGTTTCTTTACATAGTTCTTGAGAGCACAAAATATTTAACGTTTACTTAAGATTATCCCATATATCATAAGGTAGCTTGATACTTTTTCATAAAATTCTACATTGAAATTCTATAATCTAATTCAGAGTAAATATAACTTACTCTAGTTGTGACAACAATAAAATAACTCATTACTGCTTCAGGGAATATAGAGGAACTTGATATCTTTAGTACTGTAGATACACATATTGTACCGATAAAGTGCATCTTCAGCCCATCTAATTGATATAGATTTGGCATCCATTGAGATTACTTTTCTCTGATAGCACTATCCTGACTGTCCTGTAATAATCTTGTCGAAAGAATATTTTCCTAGTTTTATTGCATCAACATAATTGTGCTTGCTAAATTTATTGCTACAAAGGACGTAAGATATAGCAATTTCACGAATTAATCAAGTGACCGAACTAATAACATGAAACAAAACGGAATATTGTTCTATTTTAACATTAATTTATTACTAAAGTTAAAAGATGTTTTATCAAAAGTTTCAAAAATATTGACTTTGGGATTTTTGATGCATAAATATTTCATTGGTTCTGATGATAAGTAATGAAACTGACCTGAAAAAAATATTTTATAAATTTCAGAATATTTGTAATACAAATATCTATAAACTCAGTCTCTCATAAATGGGCTCACTAAAGAATTGTAATAGAAACTATTAACGTTAAAAATTCAATAAGGAAGAAGACAAATTCCAGAATTAAATTTGTCATTTGTAATAATTTTTTTTTACCAAACAAAGCCCTGAATCGGCTGAAATATTCCTATAATTAATATAATGATTTGAAAATATTACTGATATGATTTATTTAAGTACATTTTGTAAATCAAAAAGGATAAGATTTTATTAGTTGATACTTTTTTCTATCTTTTTATATACACTCAAAATTATTACTACTTGAAAATTAATGATATATTAAAGAAAGTACTTACGACTTTGGATACATAATTACTAAAAGAAAAAAATCGTATTGCGTATTCTAATCACATTGAAACTATACAAGAATATCTGTTTGAAGAAATTGTATCTAAAACCAGCAATTTAAATATTTAAAAATATATGTATTTTGAAATCAGAAGAGGAAAATTTAAATACTTGTTTGTCTCTTGCATTACACTTGTTAAATGTGTTGTATTAAACCAAAGACAGATCACAAGAGAATGCGAATTATCATTTAATTCTTTATTATTCTATTGTATGAATATTTGAGACACAATACTAATTAATTTTCCATGCATGGTTCTGTTTCAAAGAATCTGGAAATAGCTTAATTGTTTCTTACTTTGTTTGTATTCATGTATTCACTAAAAAAATTAATATTAAAGGTTAATACTAAAAGTAATATCAAATCGTTAAATGGGACTTGGTTTGAACTGAAATGAATGACCACAAGCCTTTTACATCGTAAGCAAACTCCACCCAAAAACAAAGTTATCATCGAAACCAATATTCATTAGCTTCTTCGAATACATAAATCACATTACCAACTAATGAACGATTAAATTTGGATACAATTCTTACAATGGCAGGCATTGGCATGAAAGATGAAAGGATATTATCATACAATTATATATAGTTTTTGTAAAAAGAGTAGTTTCAGAAAGATGAACATATCATTCTTTGCAGTCAGGGTATGAAGGCAAATACCATCATCAAGAGGTATATTATACTAGTTACAAGATAGGACAAAATGTATTTTCGTTGATGGTAATGCAGGATTTATATCAACAATGCTGCCTTTGAATAGACTATTGGAAGCCACAGGTATTATTGAAAAATTGTGGCACCGCCAACATTTGTAACAAGCAACAGCAATTTAATCATAGAAATGTATAGAAAATGCACATTTCTTCTCTTTTCAAAATTGTCATGAAACATTGCTTCGAACGTACAAATAGCATGCTCACAGCAATCTCAAGACACTCTCGAAAACTCTGAACTACCTAGTATTGCCGTTACATTGCACAGTAAGATTTTACTCTATCAGATATTTCTTTATTAAACAAAGCGGGAATATTATTTTTTGTATGTGACAAAGAATGTAATTTGGAGGTTTTTACTATTTTTAAATACGTCCTAACACACCTAAAGAATGATAAAGTAAATGTACATAAACAGGAAGATATCTAAAAATAATTATGTGATGATTTCTATTTGATCCAAATGCCCCCTATGGTTGAAGTATTTTATAATATTTTTTTCTCTTAGTTGAAGATATTGTGAAAGATATAAGTTTAAATTTTATTACGTGTAATAATATTTAAACATATTAATGAATTAAACGAAGTTATTTAAAGATTTAAAATACGAAAATTGGGAACAATTTTTTGTATGAATTCTGTATTATAAGTATCTCAGCAAAATCGTTTTCAGAAATTATTTTTTAAATTTTCTCCAAGCTGGATTATACATGCATTTTCACATTTTTTTAAAATTTGTATTCCTACTCCTACTGAATTTGATATATCATGTGACCATAAATTAAGTTTAAAAATTTAAAGGCATTTAATTGTTGAACTAATGAATAGAATGAAATCAAATTTATTTTGCCTGCTATGGCAAGCATAAAGGTTTTTAGTTATTGATGTATCATTTTAATCAAAAGTCATTGATGCAACAATTTGGAATATGGAAAATAAAAAAATAAAATTAAAAACATTAATACATGACAAAAGGAGCATAATAGTAAGAAATATTTTTTTCTAAATACAACATTTTTAAGGCATTCAATTGTATTTTTATCACTTAAATATGAATACAATTTTGTATAACCCATTGTACAACCATTTATTTTGACCCATTTTTATTTCAACATTTCTTCCCCCAATCACTTTCATCGGTAAGTTAAGTGGGTTTAGTTAAAGTGAATTTTTTCCATATTATTCTCACTCTCTATAGTAATTTTGATGTCCTTCTAATGTATAGTTTCAGTTAAATAAATCTTCAAACATTAAATATTATTTTATGTTCAATCTATATCTCATGAAAAAAATATTTCAGTGAGAGCTGTAATATGGAATACATCGACAAATGGGAGATGACACCTCAGTATACATAGCCTATTCCAGCAATATCAATTTCTTAAAAGTTATATATTTCTAACGTAAGGCTATTTGCCGCATAAATAATCTTTTTGTGAACAAGTATTCTGAAATTGAAAATTAAATGGTTTTAAATTATTTACATATTTAGAAATAAACAGTTGGAGTAGAATTACAAAATATATGGAAAAGAAATCATTAGTTAATATGAAATATGATTGATACTGGCAACAAAACATTGTAATAATTAATTATTATTATAGATAATAATATCATAATAAATATCAAACTTATACGGCAAAATATCTTTATAAAGTATTTATTTTAACAAATTAGGTATGATTAACACATTATCGTATAAACATTCGAGTTACATTATAAATATATGATTTCTTATTATATATTTTATCTTTTATTAAATATATGTAAATAATTATATTAAAAATATGTATAATTATAAATACCTTGAAAGCTTAAATAAGCATATATAAATCATGTATTTAGTGAATTAAATTAAATAATACATTGAAAGCTCAGAAAAATTATAATATTTAATGCAGAATTTTAAAAATGCATAGTTCAAGTATTTTTTTTTCGGGAAGTATTTCTTCTTTTTTTTGTGTCTAGTTCTAAAAGTCTAACACAATACTGAGCAAAATGAAAGCATTTTTATATTTGCTGGATATTTCTAATTGATATTTAAAAAGTTTAATAATACGAGCATTTTTAATCCTAAGTAATTAAGATATTAATTAGTTCTCACTAATGAGGTATTGTCATGATACATTTTTTTTCTTCTGATTCAACAAAACGTAACATTAAGAAAGGAATTGAAAGAACGCAAAGATTTCCCACTGTCTGAAATAATTCTATTCTTATACATAACGTCATTTTTTTAATCATATTCAAAAATTGCGGTTTTATATGAGAAAATTAACATAACGTATGCGTTTTTTTCCTATTCGATTATAAACTTCTAAAAATGATGAAATTTTGTTTTAGAAAGTTAAAAAAAAACTTATTATGTAGGAAATTACTTAGTGTCCCTCATGGCATAATCAAGACTTAACTAAGCAAAAATGCTCCAAAATCTGCCTTAAAGTTTGATTCTTTCAATAAGGTTGAAACAATGAGCCAAAACAAAGCTGATAATCGCGGATGCCTGATAAATTATTTATAGACTGTTTTGCTTTCTTTTGGAAGGAAATTTAAAGTCTCTAAGAAAATAATAAAAGTTTTTTTTTTCTTAACTTTAGTCTTTATGCTTTGTTAACTTTCAAGTCTTACAAAATGTGGATAATTTTCTTACGGCTACTGTCGAATTCAAATTAGGTTGTGATAACGTAGACTGAATGCAAATTTAAGTCTCTAACTAAAGACGAAAAATAGAATTAAACAAACAAGTAGAAAAAAAAACTGTCAAATTTTTGCAGAAAAAAGAATGTTTTTTTTTTGTATTGCTTTTGTTTTCCTTTTATTAGCTTCCTTTCTCTCAATTATATGATGGAAAAATCTTCTTCTTTTTATATTGAATTATTCGTTTTCACATCTCAGGAATAAGAAAATAAATGTATGCTAATATATTCCAGATGCTTAATGGATCTAAGCTAAAATGTTTCAAAATTTGCATTAAGATTTATTTTTATCAACAGTAAAAATAAAAATAAAAATCTGAGACAGTACTTGAGTGCATTAAAATGCATTAAACTAATTATTTGTCTGCAGAAACACAGCTCATTATTAGTACAATATTTCCATCAATACTGATTTCTTATTCTTAACTATTTTCTACGTTCTTAGCATATTACCAGAAATTGTCTTAGAAGCAATGTATACAAAATTATACACATAGGAGGGAGGAAGTTTCCTAGCTTCGCTTATTGTCGCTGGCTTTGAATCATGCAGTTAGCACCAGCAGCAACTTGTTTCTCAGTTATTTGGGTCATTTAGGGTAGATTCCTTGCCTTATTGCAAACAAAAGTAAACAGAAATAAAATGCTTTAAAAATGTCAAGAACAAAGTATTGTTTGAAATAAATTAAAGTAATTTAGTATTAGTTGAAATTAAGAAGACTTCTCATCATAATATTGATTTTATTCTGAAGGAATGATGAATCAAAAATTTTAGACATATTAATTTGTTAAAAGATACTTACTAATATAATATTTCATATTGCTTGGTATTTAACTAATCAAGTAAAGTTTAAAAATAATATCGTTAATGTTCCTTACTTTTGCTAGGATTTTAATTCCTTTTCTAGATTCTTTAATATCTAAATATGTCTGAGCACGACAATTTATAATAGCCAAGTAAAAATATTGCATTTTAATCATTAATAATCGGATCAACTTTGCCAAAACTCTCACCTTGTGACTTATTGATGGTCATTGGTAAAACTAATTCTGTTAAAAAATAAAACTACAGAAAATGCAACCTTTTCAATATGAATAGTATATCTAAGCATTTCTTGAATTAGTTAAAGTATGTGGTATATGAATGATTGTCTGTATTGTGACCCATCAAAACCTCAACAGGAAAAACTACAAATCAAGAACCATTATAAAGCCCACTACGCATGCACAAATTTCATAGCAACAATAAAATGCAGGGAGATTTAAGCATAGATCTGCAAGTGAAAAGCTGAAAAGTATTGATAAAATAATGACAGCATATATTTGTTGATCAGTTTACTTCGATTCAATCGATGACCAATAATGGGATAAAGTTTTGCTCTTATTTCTGATATCTAAATTACTCCCAACGGAAGATATTACTTTAGAAGTTGATACATTTTGAAGACAAGGAATTTTCCTGATAATGTGATAACTAGATATATATATTTCAAATTATGATTTCACAATTTTAAAGAATTTAAAATAGCAATATATTTTAAGAAGTTTAACTTAATTTTTAAAAGATAACTTATTATTTCATATTTAAATAATCATTTATTATTTTTTTTTAAATTAATTCCCCTTTATTTACAGCAGAATATAATTTAAAATACAGACTGTTTATTACAAATTATTTAAAATTTTAATATCCAATCAACTTGCAAAAGCGTTATGTAACCTCATTTTCCTCACTAAAAGCGGGGTATTAAGCATTCATATATCATAGCGTTTAATATTTTTTATTTATATCTGAATTATAAGTGACATTATGTATTTTAAAGCAATATTTCGATAAATATTGGAAAAGAGAATAAGGAAGAATTAAAAATAATAGATCCTTTTATAAACATATTTTGAGTAATATGGTACGAACTTTTATACAGATACGCATAAAATTTCCTTGGCCTTTAACAATACTTAGAAAATTACATAAACTGAAATATCTTTTATAAAGTTTCAAAGGTATAAAATACTTATTAAGTATATATTCAATATTTGTGTCATTATTTTTTCTTCGTTTTAAATTATTTTTATAAGTATATAAATATTCTTAAATCTCATGAAATCCTTTGGTTTTTTATATTCAGGAATTTATTCTAAATAATTTTAAATTCATGGAAATAAACCATTTGAAATTAATAAGCAGTTGTTGTGTAATCCATTAACATTCCTTTTACACTTTTAAAATGTAAAATTAAAAAAAATGACGAACGAAACATTCATGTACAACAACGAAATAATGATAAATCTAACATTAGAAAGTAAGTAGCAGTTTGAAAAAAAAAAAAAAAAAAAAAAAAACTTAAGAGCAATAAAGTTATTCAATTGAATAGGTTATTGCTTTTTTAATAGATTTATTTTTTCCTTAGTTAAAAATATCTAATTTAGCTGCTATTCTTCAAACTGTAAATAATAATAATCATTACTCTCTCAGTGGATAAATAACATAACAAATATTTAATTTTTTTTTCTTTCAATATTTTTAAGATACAAAAGCACTGCTTTTTTTAATGTCACCTATTCAATAAAAATAACTTTAAGCAATTATCTTTACATTTTATTTAAAGATTTACTTTCAATTTATTTTAGATTCATTATGTAGCTAGGAAACAAAAATATTTGAAGAATTGTTATAATATAGGCAATATATTTGAATTTTAAAGAATGAACTGTATTATTATTTGAAAAATCCTCTTTAATATTTATTTCCTAATATATATAATTCCTTGTTTTCGTATGTTCTGGCAGGTTAATTTTGTCATTTATATTTTTTATATAAAAAAGTTTGTAAAACATGTTTAATTAGTTGAAATTATAGAATTTATAATGCAATGTTAAGAATAACACTTACAGAAACCAAGGAAATCTAAATATGGAAAGATAATAGATATTTTAAAAAAACATCCCAAAGGAATTAAAAATTATTATTATTCAGATAATTTGTCAGAAAACAATGATTGTTGCCACTTATTCAAGACAATAATAAGTTGGGTTTATGCCTTAAAGTTATTGAATATTTTCCCTCAAATAAAACAGTAGAAAATATGATTCACTATTAAATTTGCCCCACCATCCTTCATGAAATGATGAAGTTCAAACGCTTGATAATAAATACTATTTTTGTATTATTATATTTCTTGTATAGTTAGATAACTTCTTATATGCATTGAAAGTTATATACAATATTCTTCTACGAAATGCGAATTCGAAGGAAGAAATTTCAAGACAAATCTTTATAATAATTTTAAACTGCTTCTTCTTTGTTTTAAACTGAACAAAAATTTCGCTGAAAAATAAAGCAAGATTTTATCAATACATACAATATATATCCAAAATGGAAATTTTAATTTTTCAAGGTAGATATTAATAAGCTTTATTTGTCAGCAATGCAACACAGGTCGGATACAAAAACAATACGTTAAAATTGAAATAAAACTTATATAAAAAATTTCACAAAATAATGCTTACATGCAATAGCTAGCTCTGCAGATCCTTGCGCAGAATCTTCATCATTATGGGCAATGCACTGATACATTCCTCTATCCTCCCGCTCAACTGTGGTTATATGCAAAACAGTCCTACTTATTAGTACGACTCGCCGAGAGAGGGTTAGAGACTGCTGATTCTTTAACCACTCAATTGTAGAAATAGGATGACCGGTGACAGTACAATTAATGGTTACTGTTGATCCTGTGCTAACTTGCTGTGTGGCTGGCCACACATTCACTTTTATTGGCGCTGAAAATGAATGAATCAATACAAAATTTTATTTTTTCAAACTATCAGTTTCCACAATGAGAAAAAAATATTAAGTATTGTTATATCTTGCAAAGATAACAATCTTATTAAATTAAAACAAAATTCTGCTCATCTTTTAAATTTTTTTATAAAGTAATAAATCCTTTCTTTATTAAATCACTTAGTGATCAGGAAGAAATTTTCTTGGAAATTGTATTTGTTATGCAAATATGTATTAAGTTCAATAAAGAAACTTCCTAAAATACAATATTTGGCGTAAAAGTGAGAGGTAAAAACAAAATAGAATCATCATTATTAATTCAAGAATTTTAAAAGCCCTAGAAATCTACAGGTTTAAACAGAAAGTGTTAACTTTTGCTTTTACTGTGGAATTTTTCTATGGAATAAGTATTTTTAAGCATTTCTGTGTTTAAAGTAATTAGGAAAATCAAACCGTCAGTCCCAAATTCCAACCGATCCGATAATTTTGTCGATTTTTATTTCGATGAAAGATGCTAAATTCTCACTACTATTTTCTCCAGTTCAATTCCTTATATCGATTTCGGCAATTTCTATTTTTAAAAGTTTAATGTGCTATGATATGTAAATGAATATGCTCTTTAAACTCTATTTTCGAGGACATATAACATTCAAAATTTAATGAATCCTCCAGATTCATCAAACAATTTTACCTCAAAATTGATTAAGCAGTAGACATATACCTCTAACCAGTCATAAAAGTCAATAGGCATGTCCTTCACCTCCCATTTTCCAGGGCATCTGAAGTTTAAAATTTAGTAAATCATCCAGATTCCTCAACTGGAATAATTTTCCAATCCTATCTCGCAATTGGTTTGAATGTAGACAGATATCGCTAACCAGTCATAAAATCCCATTTTCATTGAGCAAATATAATTTTATCCTTTAAAAGACTGGAACCAAGATAGTTGCATCCGGCGAGTTTAGCCAATTATAACTGGAACGTAGCAAGCATTACTGATTAGCTTTGCTTGTAATAGCTAGAATGTAGAAAGGCGTACTTTTTACAATTGGTGTGGTTACCTTAGTGAAATTCAAGTTATAGATAGTCGCCGTTTGGTACATTTCTCTCCTCTAATGTGATAAGATATAATTCGCTACAGTCAGTTGCCATAACTACTGAAATACTTCTAATATTGTACTTGAACAGCCAGTTGTAAAAAGCGAATAAAGGACAAAATTTACAGTAAGTTCAGAACATAGAAACTATGGATAAAATCGATATTTGATATTTAAAGTAAACAATTTTTTTTGAAAGTGATAGATAAAATATACAAAGCAGATATAAAAAGAGAGAATAATAACAGAAATAGTAGAAATGATAGACAAAGGAGGTAAAATAGAAACTCCTTTAAGACAGAAAGAAAATATGTTATTAAAAATATTAAAAACAATATTATTCAGAATATAAAAACACCATGTTTCACCGAACATTAAAAATATCTTTAAAAACTGTTTGCCTGTAAAATATTTTTTATTTAAGTTTGGATTTTTCTGATTTACATAATTAATTAACATCAGTAAAAGCTTTATATCTATTTCAAAACAGAGAGATTGCATCGATAAAATGACTCTTGGCTCATAGATATCCATATCTGCAATGTCCATTATTTTCAAAACATGTCTTATTTATCAGATTTATCGCTTCGCTTCCTATGTAATATCAAGATGAATAATCAATTCTAAGACTGTATTTTATTTATATTTTTTAAAGAGAAGGACCTGCAGCAGTAACTCCAAGATAGCAAAAAGAGAAATAACTCGAAACTGCTTTCTGATAATACTCAAATGGCATTTTATTTTAATCTGCCCTAACGACATCAAACTGCTAGGAGGCTTTTGCGAATAAATAAATTAATAATCCTTTGAACGCCGTAAAGTGAAGCATTTACAAAGCGGTAATAGAATTAAGTGGCTGATGAGGCTTTCAATATTGGGGGTGTAATTAGGGCCCCGCATTGTAGATTTTGATACAAATTAATTAGTGGTCGCAGTTCCTGCGTGATTAATTAAGGTATTCGAGAAATTTTTTCTTTATATTATTCAAGGTGAAAAGCGGCCCTTTTGTTCCAGTTCCTGATTTTGAGTGTGCGTATTGGCTGCAATGGCAGATGAGTAGGTTCTTCAGTCACTCCCATGAAATTTTAAAAAGGATAATCGGAGATCTTCTGTTATTAATGACTTCTTTTGAAGAAATAATTTGCCCATGAGAATTTTTGTAAAGGCGTGTTTCGTTAAAAATTACGTTTCTTTCGCGATTATTCTCTCGAGTGGAGACAAAGAAAGAGGGAAAGACAATGGAGAACAGGGAAAAGAATAAAGAAAAGAAAAGAAATTAAGAGTGGTGAAATATTGAACGATAAGGAAGTAAAATTCTTTTCTTTTCTGATAATTAAAATGGTCTGTATCATGTTTTAAAAAAGTTAATTTGAAACTTCAATAAAATAATAGCTAAATTTTGAATTTAATCTTCTTTCATACTTTTGAAAAAAGCCTTTGTGGATCTTTATGAAATTGGATATGGCAAGAATTGTTTCGAAGCTACTCATTTAAAATTGAATAAAAGTACAATTTTCTTTATTTATCATTTTTTCATTTGTATCGAATTTAAATATGTAATTTTAAATTAATATCATACTTTTTATATTAGATACTAAACTTTTCAAGTTATTTAAATTATACAATTTTTGGAATGCTATATGAAATTTTACAATAATGCTTTCGAACATTGGTAAAAATTTACTGACTTTAAAAATTATTTTTCATAAAATATGAAGCAAATTCAACTTTGTAATCTATACTTATAATAAAGCTCAATGTGTTTGTGTGTGTGTGTGTGTGAGTGGCGCTCTACAGGTCAGACCGTTGGACTTAGAGCTACAAAATTTGGTACATGGATATCTTGGAGGTTGGTAATGTACACCTCGGAGCCCTTTTTCGAATTTTTAATTAGAATTTGAATTAATTAAAATTTAAGTGAAATTTCGACGTTTTTCCGCTATAATTTCCGAAAATATGATCGCACAAACATGATTTTTTTATCAAGATAAAAAATTAGCTTTCTAATGATATCAGTGTTTGAATGTATAAGCCTCTATTTTTAATGAATTTTTAAAGAAACATTTTGAGCACGTGACTGGATAAAATAAAAGAAAACAATGACGGAAGTTCAAATAATAAAAAAACAGCTATCATTGTAAATTGTGATATTTTCTAAAAAAATAAATGCAGCGCAAAGTTTTCTATAATTGCTTGAAATAACTAAATCATTTATTCAACAAATCTTCTTTATTCATGGTAAACATGATTGAATTTAGACAGCATATGCATTGAAATCCCGACTTAATGGCATATTTCTATAATCGTTTGCGATATCTGTATCATTCATTTAATATTTTTTTCCATTAAAAAATGTGATAATTTCTAAAAAAATAAATGCAAAGCCAAGGTTTCTATAATCGTTTGCAACATCTGAATCATTTATTCAATATTTTTTTTCCTTTTTCGCTTTCTTTAAAATAAAATATTTAATATTTTGGCAGCATCACGGAAAAAAATATTTTTAATTTCAGGCCAATCAATGCCCGGAATTACTTCAAGGCTAATGAATATGTGACTTAATTGAAAATTTTAGAACGTATTACTCATGGCGAACCAGCTGGTCGATAAAGGCGGCTAGTTACAAATAAAATAGTAAATATCTGTTACTAGAAATTCTATGTATTTTGAGAATTTTATATAATGTAAGGAAATTTTAATAAATTTCTTTTAAGTGATTTATATAATTTTTATTACTAATAAAAAGTTTTAATGCATCGAAATTGGATGAAAAATTGCAAGTTTAATCAGCTTCACATTTTTGTTGGTAATAAGAATATAAAAAAATCTCTTGCACATTTTGGATTACTACGACAGGTGAACAACCATTGTCATTTCATTTCCCCAACATAAATCTATGATAACCAGATAATAATTAGACAAAGCAGAATAAATCAGATCACGAGATCCAAACTGCACAGTCAATAGAATGACTCTTTCTTATTGTAGTATTATATTTAAAAGTGTTAGATAATCTCAGTGTTGGGTCTCAGAAGGTAACATCTTGATTAAATTTTTATATATAGATGTAAAATTACAAGCTTTTTACTTACAAAATATCTTTCGAAAACATTTCTTGAAAAATTCAAGAACTATATTTTCAAACATATGCTATGAGATGTGAACTGCGAATTTCTCTTGCAGCTCCAAACATCTACGCCATGAGTCTACTTTAATTGATGTGCATATGTAATTTTTGATTTTTGCTGCACATAAAACAGACGTTTCTGATCTTTTGTTCAAATATAGTAAGACACAAATATATGTAATAAATTAATATCACACATTTTAAGAGAAAAGTATATGCTTCGATACACATATTTTACAAAATACTACCAGTCAAATATTGTAATACTTAGTGATACTATTTAAATATAATAATGTATAATATATATAACAACAAGTTCTGACACATTGCATGAATAACTATAATAAATAGTTGCAGAAATGAAATTTACTAATCTCTTACTTACTACTATTAGCTGTTTTGTGTTGCTTTTCGCATAATAAATCAAAATGTTTTAAGTTTTATTTAGAATTCTTCTACATAAACAGAATATAAATAGTAAATTGACTTAGGCTTAATAGACTTAGGTTTCAAAAAAGAGTTTTTAAATTTTCTTTAATTTATTTATTTTATAAATTTAAAAAATAGAGTAATGAAAAATACTAAGTAAATTTTCGCCAATCAATAATGTATTACAGAATTTAATTATTTGATGTTTTTTACTTTATTTTTAAATTTATGAATCATTAAGCTTTTAAATACAGTTGCCACTACTCACTTTTTAAACTCTTCTGATTTCTGCATATTAATATTTCCAACCCAATATTGTAATACAAATCAAACTTACAAACTCATTTTTACAAAAAATGAGATGTCCATTAATCTTTTAAAGGAAAATTTTGCAAATAAAAGAAAAACGTGTTTAAAGAGTAATCAATATTATCACAAGCGTTTGCTTTTAGGAAGTACATGAATAAATATTTATATTATTATCAATTCTTTTCATTGACAAGTATTATCAATTACCATTTCAAAATCTGAGAACTGTTAATTAAAATAAATCGCTTCGCATAAATTTATTGGCACTTTTGTAATATTTATGTTTTTTATAACGATAATTCATCGCTATATTTTAGCTTGGAATGCAGTCACGTGTATATATTTTTACAAATACTAATTGTAAGAATATTTTTCAGTAACAGAAATGTGCCCCAGAAGGATAGTTTTTTTCAAAAAAGTAGATGATAATAAGAACTGTTGTTAAGACGATTTAAGTTTAGCTTTAGGGAAACATATACCTTCTTTATAGCAATCTTGTGGAGGTGGTTAACAGTTTAATGCTATTTGGTATCTGTTTACATTCGTTGGAAGGCAGGTTTTGTATTTAAAAATATCAATTAATCAAAATTTTAAAAAGTGTCATCATCCACTTTCTAAGTAGATTATTATTATAAAATATATTACACATTTCTTAGATATGACGAATATAATGGCTAACAATGGGATTTAATTTTTATTTTTAAACTTCCTCCAAAATATGATTTTAACACTCCTGCCAATTTTTATCAAAGGGTATCTAGGGACATTCAATTTAATTTATTCAATTTCTATTTTTCTCATAGGGACTTTCAATTTAATAAAAAATAATATTTATCATGCGCTAGGAATAATTTATGAAATTAAAGAAAATGATATTGGATCTCGGTGCATTGCAGCAACGTACCAATCAAGTGTATTTTTGGTCAAATTTTTAGTGATATATTTTATGGAAATTATAATTTGTCATTTCTTTATGGAAATTATTCAAATATAAAACTTATCGTGAATAATAATTTAATGGGTTTTTTAAAATACTAGTACAATATAAAAATACAAACCCGACGAAAAGAAAGAAAAAATAAAAAAGTAAAAGTAAAATTACGGAAATTTCAAGTTATCTTACGAGAACATTGCTTTTAAAGTCATTATTTTCATCTTTTAAAGTCATTAACTAGTTTAAATCGATGTATAAAAAAATCGATGTTATGTATGTGTGCAA
>JAPMOQ010004434.1:3920110-3962826 GCA_026543055.1 Argiope trifasciata | reverse complement strand
TTTTATATGATATTAAATTGATATGTTGTATAGTATGCATGTATTGTTAAAGAAAATTATTTTACACCTGAATACAGTATAAAATGCCATTTGTCCGTATACTTAGAATAAATATATAACTAAAACTATAACTACATATATATATAACTATATATATATATAGTTATAGTTATAGTTATATATATATATTAGATATTTTCATATAAATCTATTCTAATTGTATTTCTATGTAAAAAAAATCGATATTACAATACATGCATACTATACAACATATCAATTTAATATCATATAAAATCATTGTTCCTTAATTAAATATTATACTATTTCATGAACAGAATAGTAGATTTATTAAAGTATTAAATTTATATGTTATGTAAGTCCATTAGCATTCTAAAGAAAATTAGCTTCCACCTGGAACCAGGATACAATGCCATTTGTCCGTATACTTAGAACATTTCATTGATAGCAAAATTAGAAGAGGAACAATGTCATTTTCCCACATACTTAGACCATTTTATGGATATCTAAATTAAATTAAAAGAGGACTAAAACTTGATGATTGTATTTGTACCAAAATGTTTATAAATATAATTTTAAAATTCTTTCATTAGATTGATATTAAATGAAGGCTTAGATTTTTTAATTCAATTATAAAATAGCTTTATTGTGGAAATTTTTTGTGTATTTCTGATAATTTTGAAGATATATCTTGTGGCGATCATGTAGTCCGCTACGCAAAACTGAATGAACACTCATGCATAACTGTATCTAAGTTTGAGCAATTTTATTTTTGGAAGATTATTTTTGATTTTTTATAAGCAAATATGTCTGACAGAGGGCATTTCAAAATTCATGCAAATGTATAAAATGTTTTATATTGTGAATATGCGATAAATTTTATGGATTAGTAATATAATTTCAACAAAACAATAATCGTATCCGCATCAAATTCCTATTAGGATTTAAAATCCCTAAATTAAAAATTAATCTTCTTTTAATAAATCGCGGATGAAGACCTTATAGCTTTTCGAGACAAAATCTATGCAATAATTTTATTCAAATACTCCCCGTCTTATTTAACTATCCAATATCTTTCACCTCGAATGTAAAACGATTTTGGATGATGAAATGCAAAGTTATGATTTTTTTTCCCTGAAAAGTAAAACCTGCCAAATTGATCAAAAACAAAATTCATTTCCATTCCTCCACCGCTCCACTGAAATCCTGCATCTCTACCTTTACTCAATCGAGTGTCTGGAATTTAAATCATCCCCCCATCATTTTCGCCATCGAAACGATTCTGACATGCTCCTTGATAAGTAGAGCTCGGAACCAACCACACCTTATAATGACTTTTTGGATGACTAAATAACCTGGACGTATCACCGGGACACCCGAATATAGAACATGAATATTACATGAAAATGAGGGACGCAGAAAAAGGGAGGAACAGTAAAAGAATAAAGAAACTGTGCATAGTAATCGGTTGGAAAGAAGAGGAAAGTTTAAGAAATTAGTGTACTACAGGGACCATTTTGGGTGTCATTTAAAAGTTTTTCAGTTGAATGGGCGGGTTGTATGGGAAGGAGCTATTTCACGGTAATCTTGAAATATATTATTTTTCAGAAGACGCTTGATTTTATCGGCTGCATGGGGGCGTTTTGGAGCCTCATCCTTTGAACTTTTACATATTGTTATGAACATCGAACATTGGTGGTATTTAAAAATAAAAGATGTTGGCAGATTTTGGCAGGTAAAAATGAATAATTGGCTTTATTTTTGTAAAAGATACTTTTTTTATTTAAACATAAATAATTTAATTACGATTTTATATGTTTTGTACTATTATGCATAAATTCCTACCATTTAGAAAAAATAAAATAAATAGATAAAAAGTAGAGAAAGAAAATTATTATTCCAGAAATTTCACTGTTCTCATTCTGCTACTTTTTTTAAACTTCGAAATTAAATATATTAAAAATTTATTTGTACGTAATATTTAAAAAGTATATGTTAATTTTATCGGGTTTTTTTTTCAAGCTTTTTTATGAACGGAAATAATGCAGAAATACTTTAATTTCCTTCTAAATTATTCACTAACCTTCGGAATATTTTTCTCCCATTCTTCCAAACATAGACGGGATTAGTAATAAGAAATATAAAATGTTATAGATAAGTAATAATTTCTAATTCCTTTATGCTTCAAAAATAATTTGAGAGCACTGGGATTCTGGCTTCACTGTAATGTTTTCCTTAGAACCAAAAAGTTGAATATGTAAATTATTTTCTAAAATACTGCAAGTCCTGAATATTTTCTCAATTTCTTTTTTTCTTCCTTTCTCATTTTTAAGTCAGTTATGGTGTGGTTACCATGGTTCAGCAAAGGAATATTGATAACAGTTAAAAATGAATTATTTCCTTAAAATCCTGAGTCTTTAATGAATCATTTCTTTAAGGATGCTAAATGAAACGGAAATAAATGTGAAAATGAAAAAAAAAAAAACTGTATAGATAAATTCTATGGAAAACAATAAGTTTCCGATAAATTTGAGTAGCAACCCTCAGAAAATTTGTAGTATTATACAAATGTAAATTCACTTAACAACTATGAACAGCTACTCATTATTAAACGATTGTGAATGCGGTTAAAATTCAAACAGTTTCAATTAAAAAAATCAAATTACTCAAAGAAAACAATAAAATAACACATTTTCAACAGAAATTGCCAATTATGAATTGATTATCAATTCAATTAATTACATATATATTTATTTAATATCCATGCAATTTATGTAATAGAATATCAACTTAAAAATGCTGAAAAACAAAATATAAATAATTAAAAAGGATGTTTGCTAGTTAAAAAAGTTTAATTTTATTATTTATTTACATTAAATTACGTAGTTAAATTAAGCTAATTCGTATTATTTAACTACATCAACAACTCCTTAAGCTTTATATTTAAACAAAATAAAGTTGATAAGACAATATAATTAATTAAATGATGTAAGCAACAAAAAGGATTGGTAAAATTTTAAATCCTTGTTAAAATTAAAATGGCAGTAAATTATGGTATAATTATAATCCAAAAACAATTATAATTTCAAGAGAAAATACTTCATTTTACTTTCAAAGGAATTATGGCAAAATATTAAGTAAAAGAATTTGAAGTAATTGAGTTTATATCATATTATTCAATGTTTATTGTTTTTTAAAAATTTGTATGAAAAAAATGTTTTTAAAAACATTTTATAAAAGTTAGTCAATTTTAATTTCCAACAGAGTTTATATTTCCAGAATTTATTGCAAGTTATTTACAGACCTTTTGTACTCGATATTTAAATATATTTATTTATCTAATCCATTAAAAGTCAATTCACCATATTCTTCCACCTAAGTAGCAAAAATACTCTTCCTTTATATTTAAATTCAAAATTAAGTTAAACTATTCTTCTGATGTTATTACCAATTTGATTTTATATCATATTTTTGGAAGTTTTAGATACATTTTCATTTTTGTATGTTGATGATACTGCAATTATAAAGAATTATCACTGACATCTGTTAAAATATTTTCAGTAATAGTGTAAAACTAATAACCAATAATAATACGTAAATAATAGCATTTAAATAATATATTTATTTATTGGAAAATTTATATTTTTTATTAAATTTCTGAATCATACCAGAAAAATATTTAATAAAATATATCTTTATTTTTTAATATAATAAAGATATATTAAAAAATATATCTTTATCTCATACTTTTAATCTTGTTTTAAGATTAAAAGTATGAAATAAGTTCTTACACCCCAAACTTTACCATGGTACAAATTAACCTTCAGTCATTTGTCTTAAATAAAGATTTAAAAATTGAATACATGTAGTGCGTTTAGCATAAAAACACTAGAATGTAATAAAACCTAAAAAGTTATAATATATACTTATGGAAATTTCTTTAGAATTCTGAATATTTCACAATGTTTTTCCCACTTTCATATTATCTCTCCGTAAACTCATCTATATTAAGGATCATTTTCCTTCATGTTTCTTATCTTTGCAAAATTACTATTTTTTGTGAGAAATAAATAAGATTCACTATTACTAATTATTTATGCAATGATTTGCTTTTAAACCCTTTCTCTTTATTTCACATAATCGATACTATCAGTTTATTTTCGTGTATAGGCTTTTCATTCCATGTCACTGTACTTGGTGACACTTCATTTTAAGAGCAACAATAACATTAATCTTTCTTCTGATAAATTGTTCAACATCGTGGCAGATTTGTTACATACGATCATCGGTCACGCAACATTTATGCTCCTCTCTCTAAAATAAACAAATCTATAATATCAAATACGGAATAACCTTCAGGGTAGATGATGAATGAATAGTAACAATTCATTTAATTGTTTCGCAATTTCCTGATATTCGAATCCAGACTTCTTCCATTTCCCATTGGTCACACCCTAAAATAGGAATTGTCGATTATCTCCAACAATGGGAATCATCGTGTTCATTGTGTTTCCTCACGAAATGGAGGGTTAGGTTCATCAATTACTCGATTACTCCTCGCTGTGATGTGGATCAATTTTTAAATTAGTTTCCGACCCTAAAGTTAAATTATCTTGAAGCTCGTTATTTTAATCGCTGTCTCTCAGTTTGAAATTAGTCGTTCTAGTTTTAATGATATGCATCCCAGTTAGGATTATGGTTTTTATTTTTTGATAATTTGATTCATTTAAATTGCACGCTGAGGATGCTCTACTGAAGATAAATATACTTTTAAAGGAATTAGTTGTAATGGGATTCTCCATCTCTGTTTGCAAATTCAGAAAACCGAAAAAGATGTTTCATTAACCTGATTAAAATTAAAATTAGGCACATATTCTTTAAATTTGCAAGAAAATGTTTCGATAAAAATATGTTTTTTTTTTCTTTTAAATCTATTTAATTTTCAACAAATTTAGCAAAAATTAGGAATATTCTGGTATTTTTTAGCAAAATAACTTAGATTTTTTCAATGATAAAAATATATATACAGGGAGACAAGAAAAGAAGTAAGAGAGAGAGTAATGGCTCAATACATTATCCCTTAAATAAATTTATAAGTATTTCTATAATTAATAAAGCTACATTTCGATTATTCTAATAAAAATGAACTTATAAAAATATATATTTGATACATTTCTAAGCCACATAATGAAAAAATCGCAATTAATCAACGGATATTTGGGTTCCAAATATTTGCAAAGATTTCAACAAAACTATTGTCTTTTCAACATACATACTTATTAATATATTTTATTTCATAAATTAAGTTCATTTTTCTAAAAAACGTCTGAAAAATTTCTGGATATAATAAATCCTTAAGGAAAAGGTGGATAAAAAACAAAACAGAGGCACTTGCTTGAAAAATAAAAAAAGGATTAATGCTATGCTGCTGAATACAAAATGATAAAAATGGGTAAAAATACATTAGAAATTAAATGAAAAACTTTATAAAATTACTTTTATAATGGGAAAATTCATTTGGATCCGAAAAATATTTTCATTTAACATTTTTTTTCTGCATTGATTTCTCGCTCTGATCTGATTCTGAATCGCAAATCTAATGGAAATGAAAGCTTGTTATCATTAAAAATTAATTTAATTAAATTATTTAGAAGAAATAAATAAATATTTTTCTAAATTCATTTCATTTTTCAATGTCATTTTTTAATGTAATACATATTTCAAGTTTTAATAAAGATAATTAATTTTTTTTCCAGATATGTTCAACTAGAACAAAAAAAAAATTATATCTCTAAATAATTTTTAGAAGATGTTAAAATTATTTCCTACCAATTCTAGGGAATAATAACATTTGGTTTCTTTGGTGAATGTGCTCTTAAAATGATGAATGAATTCTCAAAATGCTTTATTTTCAAAAGTTGAAGAACATTAAACATCGATTTAACTTTCAGAGGTTACCTAACTTTCCTTATATATAATGCTGCATTTTCTGAAAATTATTAAAAAAGCTTTATATATCACTTGAAAATTCCAAAGTTATAAGATCTGTTTACATCATAGTCTTAAAATTTTAATATTTACATTTTAATAATAGGCCAACCTTTCATATTCCAAGAGAAAGCGATATATTGCTTGATTTTTGTTCGATAAAAACAACCGAGATGTATATGTATTTTAAAAGTCATATTTCATCGAATTGTCAAATTTTATGATAAAAAAATTGCACGATGGTTATCATGATTATAATTGCAATTATGATTGCAGATTGATACGAACATCATTCAATTTGCAATGATGATTGTAACATTTTTGATGATTGTAACATTTTTCCAAGCAAATATTTGGTCTATTTCAATACGATTAAAGAAAAGACTATGAAAATAAAATAGTTACGAATAAAAAAGGAATAAATACATGAACTGAAACCACTATGTATTAAAAGAATATACATTTCTTTTTAAAAAATAAAATATAATGAAATTAATCCTCTTGCAGAGCAATCTTGTTGATATGTAATATTATACGTTGTTTTGATTAAATATGATGCGTTGTAAAATTATAATATAATGTACTATAAATGAGGTAAGGAAATCCTAGGTGGTTTTTCTCAGCAAAAAATAATAATAAAAAAGAACAATTTTATTTGATGTCTTCAAATAAAAAACAGCAACCTCGCTTCCTTTTGTAATAATTTTTCTGAAGAAACAAAGCATAGATATATTTTCCTTACGAAGCAATTAAAATAAATTCATAGTTTCTAACTATTAGATGTAATTTATTCCCATCTTTACGATTAGTTTGAACCTGTGTGAAATTCTTAGATTAATTTTATAAATGATTTTTAAATTAAAATGAAAAGAATTATTCCACTAAAATTTCCCGTTTCTTGTAAACAATTATAACAAATGTCACTTATAATCTCAGAGTGAAAATAAACAATAATAATTCATTTTTCGTACGAACTAAAGTATTTTTCTGCGAAAAACTAAATTACTGGAATAATTTTAAAAGTTTAATTTTTTTTAAATATTACAAAAAAAAAAATAATTTTGGACATTTCAGTTATATTTATATAGACTGGCATTCCATCTCAACTTAAGGGTTTCGTAAATTAAAGCATATTGTATTTTATTTGTGGCATTTCCTAAAAATAGTACTTTTACAAGATTTCACACTGCTTTCAGTAACAAATATTTTTATTAAATAAAATTCCAGTTTTCGAAATAAAATCACAAAACGTTACCAAATTTATTTTCTTTCTTTTGGCCATGTTTTCGTTTAACAATTAACATAATTTAATTTTGCAATTTTATGTGGTTTTCTTATCTTTTTGTAGATCATGCTGTAATGTATTTTGCTACATATCGGTTACTAATAATAAAGCTAGTTACTTTTCACCACACTGAAGATTCTTAATTTATTGGAAATTTATAGAAATAATCGGAATGATCAAATTAATTTTTGTGTTTATGATGTACTTGATAGATCCTTCTGGCTGTAAATAGGTGAATAATAATTGTGAATAATTAACAAGAAAAATTTGTAAAATAAACCCAATTTGGGTGAAATTTTTTAGCATTTAATTAAAATTTTGTCATTAAAATTAAACTGAAGTCTTGCATTTTTCGACGAAATGCTACAATAATCTTATATCGCAATAATACATTTATTTTATTTTATTTCATACCATTTATACTTCCAATGATATCAGTTACATTTTTATACAATTTCTCGTCTGACTTAAAATAGTTTAAATTTATTTGTATATTATTCTTTTTTTAATGAAATTTAAAATGTTATACAATCACTGGCTTTGAGTTTCTCTTCAACTTTTGAAAGGTTTGAAATTTTGAAAGTATTGATTTCATTGCAGTTTTTGTACTATTATTATTTATATTCAATAAAACATTAGCGTAAAATTGCATATTTTGTCCTTCTTTGTTATAAGCCAAATGTAAGAATACCTAAAAAAGTTTAAAAGCATCTAACGCTTTTTTAAGTTTAAAGTTACACTAATAAATTAATAATGACTATCAAACTGTGTATAAGAGTGCCTATTTAAATGATACGAATTTGCAGTTTCTAACAAACTGACCTTGTGCCATTCGTAGTTAATTTCGAATATTATAAGAAGGAAAATATTTATGAAAATTTTCGGCAATTTCCTTGATAACAAATATTGAATTAACTAGAATTTTTAAGTCAATTTTTAAAATGAGCATTTTAACAGAGTTATTTGGATAATTTTAATAACTAAAAGCAGAAAATATTCAAAATTCACTCTCTTATTTTTTTAAAGGTGTTATTTTGATAATTTTACTAACTAAAAACTGAAAAAATATTTGAAATTCACTTATTTTATATTTTTTACTTATTCACCTTATTTTCTTTCGATTATAATTTTTTATGTCTTTTTATATCGAAGATAATACTTTGAGATCTCCATTGTTTTAATGTATCGAAAATAGAAGCAAATTTATAAAAAATTCGAGAGAAGAATATATTATGAGGAATATTATTCGAATATCTGTCTTTCTATGAATTATTATGAAACCATATTTATTTGTGCCTTATTTATTAACAAAAAGTTATTGGGCAAAAACTACTACCATTTTTTTGTATATTTTAAGTACCAGAACAATTTAATTAGAACAACTTATTTACATAATATTAGTCATTATATTCACGCAAATTCAACTGACCTTAATTATCAAATAATTTTTACCAAATAAATATAACTATTTAATCTTGGGAATTGAATATGTGATTTACAGAAATCATATGAAGCGTAACGAAAAACAGAATAATTCGAATAATTACTTTGTTTTTTTGTTTTTTTCGAATAACCATTATTTTAATACTCTAAAAAAAATAAGGGCGAAACTGTTGAAAAGTAAAATTACAAAAAGAAATTTCTTTTTAATGGCAACACAGATTAACCATAACTTACTTTAACGAACCCCTTTTTCTGCATTCATACTGAAATTAGCATGACATTAAAGCTAGTTGCTTCTTCTTGTCCTTTATTTCAGCTATGTTACTTAAAGTAACCCATTTTTCACATTTTTGTTAGTTAAAATACACAGAAAGTAGAGATAAAGCAAGAAATCTAATGCTTTCATACGTTAAGATAGAAAAGGAAGCGTTAAAAGTGGTTAATGAAATTACTCCATGCTATACATTTATCTTGAAAATAAACGGAGAACGATAAAATTAAAACAGTTTAAATGAGAATGATAATAATTGAGCAGCTTTGTGGATTCCCATTCCGATCATTAATTTTATTATTGTGAGAAAATGTCTAGTCAGCTTGATTACTAACTGCGCTTTTAAGGAGAACTTGCTAGTGAGATAATTTATTTTTCACCGCTTGGAATGTAATTAAATTCCTAACTCTGCTATAATATTTAATCTTCATCAATTTAAGTAACAAGCAGTGAAATGTTTTCTAGACAAGTTTTTGCTGATTTAAAAGGCGTGAGATTTAAATTTTGTAGTTGTTTTAAGCTAGGTTTTAGATTCTGTATCGCGTTTTTGATGCAAACTTTAATCCAGTTTTCACTGGGGTGCAATATTTTAAAGAAGTGTGTTTCAAAGTTTTATATAAGTTAATTCTAAGATATTCTAAGATTAATCCGATAAGGAAATAAGAGCTATTTTATATAATGCAATTACCATTTTCTGAAATGAGATTATTCCATTTAGAATTTCAAAGGGATTATGTTATATAACTATTGCTAATGGAATGCTGAGAAAGTAATAAATTCTTCGGTGCTGCTGCTCTTTCCATAATGTATTATAAATTCACAGCATCTATTTTGACAATAGTAAAAAAAATACTTAAATATTCTCACTGTTTATGTCTAGAAAAAAAATTAAAACTATATAATTTTGATAATGCAATATATAATGTGAAGGTAAATAGCAAGGTGAGTCAATTTTGACATAATTGCAGCTGCTCTTTTGGTGAAAGTTAATGCCACATGAACTCAGAAGAAGAACGAAAGAAAAATTATTCAAGCATATAATTTAACAAAATATTCATGAAAATTGATATAAAAATGTTGCAACGTGAAGGAATAATTTTTTTTACAGTTAGCTTGATAAATGGATGTTTTTAAAATAATTAAATGTATGCATTGATGAAAAAAGAATTTTAATTTAAAAAGTGATTATTTAAATAATATAAAGTGCCATGTCATATTTTCAATCTTATTTTATAAATTAAAAAAAAATTAAAACAAAGTCAATATTGGCTAATAAACTAAAAAATCAACAGCAGTATTTTCAAATCAACAGCAGAAAATCTAAAGTCTTCGTGTGCGATAAAGAAAATGAAGAAATCTATTATTGTTTTAGCTTTAATTATCATTCTTAAAGACCATTTTGAGTTTAGAAAAAGCATACATCAGTTTTTTAGTCTGTTATTTCCATATGCATAAATTTATAATGCATATTTGAAAGAAGAAAACTATTATAATTACAAGATAGAAGTAATTATAAACATAATAAAAATGATACGAAGAAGCAATGAAATTATAAAATTTTACTGAATAAAATAAACTCTTGCTTGAAAAATGTTACTTAAAGTTTTCACTAAAGATTTAGGATTTTGAAATTACACTTTATTACTTCTCTTTGAAAAAGAAGTTTTCCCTTGGTGACTTTTTATGCACACCATTAATACGATTACAATTAATTTTATGAGTGCAAGTTAAGACATATTCTTAAAAAAAGTAATTTAAAGGATTTTTTTAAAAATATTTTACAAAATTTTTTGATGAATCCATGCAATTTTTAGTTTTGATAATTTACAAATATTATCAAACACACACACGCACGCGAGACGCATATATGTATGTATATAGGTTCATTTTTTCTAAGCACATTTTTTGTGTTAAAACATTCAATAAATTGTGTTTTTTTATTTAAATAATTAATTAAATAAAAATATTTTGATAGTAAAGATTAAACCTCTTGAAACGAATTTATAAAAATTTAATACTATGAAAAATTAATAATGATGGTGACTCTACTCTGATTATGAAAGCGTATTATGTTTTTATTAGATAAGTTATCAGTATTCATTTGAAACATGTCTTTTTAAAATTAAATAGGTATGCAAAATATTAAAACCTTTAACAAACGATTCAAGACTTCAGTTTAAATATAAAATAAGCTGACAAGTTAGATATTTTTTAGTAATGAAAATTTATCAAACCTCAATAAAACAAAATAACACAAATAATTGCACAGATTATGTTTTTACTAGAAATGAATTTAAAATTTCTTTAGGTTTTTGAAAATGATTGATAATCAAAATAATTCTATATTTTATTCTAAAAATTTTAAATGTCAAATAATTTTAGACTACCTTTAAATGTTACATTTCGAGTAATGCTTTCTTTATAAATCTGACAAATAAAATCCGATATTTGACGAAAATTAAAATGCTGAATGTAATGGACTTATAAACCAATAAATTTATCCTATAGGTGCTAACAATTAAAGCTTATTTTCCGCAATTTACTGTACCTCCAAGTATTTTTATCGAATATAAAGAACGTATTTGCCAACTTCTTTCTAAAACATTATGATATTATTTCACAAAAAATAAATATTTATATGGATATCATGTACTAGATTATTAAGCAAATAAAAATATTGCTGAAGTGAATGTAAAAGTTTTTCAACAAACTCCACATTTAAAACCACCAATCATTTTAAATATGAGGAATGATTTTTATTCCTTGTATTATTTTCTTTAAATTTATTATTTCGATCGCTCAAATTCAAAAAATACATAATAAAATTGAATTATTCTTAGAAGAAAATTATAAAAAAATTGTGTTTAGAATTGAAAAACAGTCTTTTGAAAAGACATTGAAAATTTTTTCAAGTAAAAAGGAAGAAGACGAATTTCATATTAAATGTATGAATTGTTAAGAGGAAAATGGATAGAAATATTTGACAGTATGGAGTTACGTTTTTGAAAGAAAAAAAAACATTTTTAAAGTTTTTTTGCAGTATAAATATAAATATCGCCTTTAATGATCTAAATTCCATAATAATATGTCACTTTTAGTTTTAAAAGACCTTTATACATCTATATCTTTTATAATTTTAAGAAATAAGAATTTAACTAGTTTAATAGTTAAATTATTATGATCTTTTAATTATGAGAACAAAGCAATAAATAAATATTCGTTTATTCTTCGTTGTTTATTCTTCTTAAACATATTACATTTTTCAGAAAAAATATTATTTATTGTTAAAATCCTTTCCGTTGAACTGTTAATGAACAACATTCCAGAATCCCCTCACTAATTTCAGAGTATCTTACATATACTTTAAATATGTACATATATCGAAACCTACAAGTGACCTAGATGCCTAACGAAGTTTTGCATAAAAATGTCTGAATCTCGCTATGTAAACGATATTTCAGAAATGTGTCAGCCACTAGCTCATCTCATTAATTTTCCTAAAGTCCTTCATCCTTTTCGGATGAATCAATCACCCCAAGTAAAAATTCCTTGTGTCATCCATCACAGAAAGGTTGTCGAAAATTGTACGCTACGGATAATTTAGGAAATATAAACCATTCCGGTAATTGGTTGCTTAATTACTATTCCCAACTCAGATATTTCGTCCCTTAAAATAAGCAAAAACTCTCCAGCCGTAATTTGTCATTGTCAGCATATGTTGTCTTTCCTGCTGAGTGATTTGGAGATAGTTTTACACAAAGTAATTTTAACAATGTGAAATAGAAGTGTATGGTTTCGTATTAATTAGCATTCTAAATTACGGTGTAAAGAAGGATCAAGTTTTAGAAACTATCGCACTTGAAAATTAGTAAAGAAGACAGGCAAAATATAACTAGAATATGAATACTTTATTTGCCAGCTGTTGACGGTTATAATTTTTTTGTGGAGGTATGATCTGAAATAGAAAATAAACAGTTTAAACTGCTATTTTACATGAAAAGGATTTATTTGTGTGATTCAGAATCAATTCATTTGATAAGGATTATAGGATTTTCAGAAAATATGCTAATGACAATGCATAGATATTTGACGGATAAATATAATCTATAGTTTAACTAGTAACTGGAGACGGGAGTCCGAATTGTTCATTAGCCCCGATTATCATGTGTTTACAATCTCTGTCAATTATCTCCTCAGTACCTTCAAGTTGTTCTATTACCAGCATTTTGGAAAAGTTCTAAGTATGAACACGATGTAAATGATCTCTCCCTTTTCGAAGTTTTTGTTTTTAGTTAGAGAGTCACTGACTCTATGTCTCTACAACTAATTTTAATTGGAATAATACAAAAATAATAAAGAAAATTTTTTGAAATAGCATATTAAAAGATTGCATTCTTCAATTTTGTATTAAAATAGCAACAGTTATAAATGTTAGTATAACTCTGTAGTATCTAAATGAAGTTAATACTGATTAAAATATTATTTAGGTTTTTATAACATCTTTCCAACATTTAGTATTACATTTTAAATGTTTCTGGAAATTACACTATTAACAGAAGGTATTGTATTTCGAAAAAAATTCAAATCTTTTTTACAAAAGTAAAAAGAAAAATAACTATGAAATCATTGGATTCTCTGTCTCTGGCGGCGTGAGAAAACTCATGTCTGTAGTTACGGGTTTTATGAAAAAAAAATCAATTTTTTCGTAACAGTTAGAATAAGCACTATGTCTGCTGTATGACGAATTATTTTGCTTCAATTGACATTCTGTAGATTGAGGGCTGAGCATATATCTCATAGTTTTAAACTGTGAATTCACGGCAAAAGTAATATCTCTACTACACTAAAAGTTTGAATCTTGAAAATTTTTATGTCTTCTGTTACATTTATATTTGAAATAATGAAGCATCTGAGATTCATTTTATGAAATCTGAATCAATATATTCTTACACATCATTTCAGAACAAAGAAGGCTTTAAAGAAATCAGTTAAATTATTATTATTTTCGTTTTCTATATAGGAAATTTTGCAAACATTCGTTGAAATCAATCAGGTTATTTAATATAGAAAACCCTTGTTCTTGTTGGAAACTAATCCCTCTATAACACGCTTTTGTTGTGCAATGACACAATACGGACAATAAGCATCGAGTAAAAAAAGATAAATAGTTAATTAGAGTTGTTAATTACCTTTTTCAAAAAATAAATCTAACTTAATATCATTTAAAATGGTGAAATACATTTGCACTTATCTTTTCCATACTACCTGCGCCAAACATAAGCAGAAAAATAATTGATGAGATAGCATTTAAAAAATTACTTCCTACATTTAATAAGATATTGTAATATCACAAAGAATTTAATGAAGCAAAGAAATATAACACTGTTGTGTATTTCACCATGTCAAAGAAGTTTTACATCGAAATAAAAGTAAAGAATGGACCTTTGAGTTTACTTCCAGTTCCTTGAGTTTGAAGTGAAGTAGAAAGGCTAGATTAACGAAGATGGATTGAAAAGTAATTAATATTCCGTTGGGTAAAGATGTCCGGAACGTGACAAAATACTGTAAGACAATTTTCTAAAGCTATACTTTAGCAAACAATGCACGTAAAAATTACTTATGGCAGATTAAGTGCAGCATCAAACGTTCATCGTCAAATACGTTGATTAAATTAGCTAAGTGAGTTAAGAAATAATTAGTAAGAGTTTTATCCTGTATTATGCAGAGACTGAAGCATCAGAAGCATAATAGATAGTATCATTTGTTTATTATTGTATAGGAATGTAAGGATTGCATTTATTTAGGGTTGAATTAATTTCGTAAGAATTTTTTTCTTTCTGCTTTTAATTGTTTTGATGAGAGCGAAATAAAATGTCTCTATCTCCCCTTTTTCATTTCGTTCCTTTAATAATCTAATTAAAACAAAATAATCTTTTTGAAGAATATAATAGCCCTATTTATCACTTTCCAGATTCGAGAAATGTATAATTTTTTTTCCTATCTTGTTCTTGTTTTGAGATTTCATTTACATCAATTTCCTTTCATAGATGTGATCGAAATAAAATTATTACACTTTGCTTTAATATTCATGAAATACTAGTCTTATGAAGTTAATTCAGCTAATTTAATATGAGCCTAATTATCAATTTTCCATGCAGTAAATATTTTTAATTTAAAGTATATAAATAATCTGTCTCCCGTTGTTCTACTACATCTTATCTCATACTCATTTCGATAGTTCATGATTTTACAAACTCTTATTTACTATTCTCTTCCTCATACATAACATAAAAGGGGGAAATATTTCTGAGAGTTAAGTTTTCCTCCTCCCATAGATATTTGTTACTCCATCTGGGAAGTAAGTTAATTTTGGATGTATAGTGAACATATAAAAAGCTCATAAATGTCCTAATGATGAAACAAATAGTAAAAGACAAAATAGATAAAGTCATAAATTATAGTTTTTGAGATTTTGCAGATACAGTTTTTATTTAAAAACCAACGCTTTCGATACCCACTGTAGATGCAATCACTGCACCCGATATTCTTTTTAAATGTAATCAATTCTTCTTATATCCATTTAATAATATAATAAACAGCCAGAGCAGATAGTTATGTTAATTCAGAAAATTTCGCTGATTCATTCTGTATTTAAAAATTTGTGTTCATGATATCGATTTTAGGTTATGTGTAGATTGGTTTAACACTTTCTGTTGAAACTAAAATTTTGGTTTGAAATATATATATATATATATATATATATATATATATATATATATATATACCAGTCGTACATTGGGGAAAGCAAAAATGACTGGAAGTAAGTTATGTAAGGTGAACAGTACATGGACTTTTTGCTAAAGAAGCAATAAAATCCGAAAGTTAATGTGTCCAAATAAGGAGTAAACGTTTTGGTTATTCCAAATACGTCGTTGGTACATATATTTTCATGAATATTATTATACCAGGATAAGGTTAAGTAAAATTCATAAAAACAAAACTGAATTCTTTTAGTAGTCGTTATGGATGCTTCCTCGTAATGGGAATAAAATTCTAGATGGAAAAAAAATAGACGAGTTAAGTATTTTTTGCTTTGTTTCTGCTTATTATGTACATCATTTAACGCATATATACAACCGTATGTCAGCCTCCTGGCCTAAGGGTCGAGCGTCTTCCTTTCTATCTGGACTTCCCGAGTTCGAGTCCTGGTTCAGGTGGGATTGATTTTCTCTTGTATTCTGTCTGTGAAATGTGTGAGTGATCCCCTTGTGAAACAGGGTTACGCGAGCAAATTTGTGTGTCATCTTTATTTGAGCTGGAATTCGTGTGTTCAGGACTCTTTTACCCTTAGAGGCTTTGCACACCCTTTCCGTGTAGACACGACATCATCATATCACACTATAATATAACATATGCGAAATCTACGGCTTAGGAATAAGCTATTTTTCAATTATTACAGAGTATATACAAGCATTTTAATGCTACATTTCTATATTCGTAAATCAAATACACTTTTAATTTTATTGATTCAAAAATACCTCTCCTTAAAACATAAAGAAGATAATCCTAGTTCTATAAATAATACAACTCACAACTACCGTGAAGAAAATTTATCTCTTCAGCAATAATCACTAACACAACGTTGAAAAAATTATATCTTTTCACAATGATTATAAAGTGTGCTACCATCAGAAATAGCAAATGAAAGAGATATGCTCTTTATAAGTACCATAATTCTTAACGTGCTCTGCTCAATAACATACTAGCCTGGTCTAACTGTCTTCTTCCCTCATTTATTATCGTCTTGCACCTCATTCATTTGCATAAATCTGTCGATATACCATAATTAGAATATTCTTACTTTTCTCTAGTACATTCAAACGCCCTCCTTTTCTTTCATATCACTGAAATGAAAGACTAGGTGGTTACATTATCATTTAAAGTTTGTCGAAGAAAAAAAAGCCTTAATCCCATGATACTATCTTATAAATATTCTGGAAATTTCAATGTTAAAATGTAATTATCATAGAGATGTATGGCATTCATAAATATCGATAAAAGTCTGAGACTGCTTTTAAAATAGGATGTAAGCAGCGATTTTTCTTAAATATTTAAAAATATTTTTGATACTACATTGTTTATTTTCATCGTTGCATAATGTTTTTATTTCAATCCTGTGCTCTTGGAATAATAAGGATAAAGTTTTTATAAGTAATTTATACGCTCATTAACACTAGCTATAGATAAATGTATACACAACTGATATGCAATATTTGTTATTATTGTTATAGAATTCAAAATTAGATAAAGAAGATAGAATTTTAGATGTCGAAATAATTTTGCAAGCAAAAATATCATGAAAATACTTGAAAATAACTAATGTAAAGAGAATATAATGAAAATTCACCAAACCAGTTAGTTTAAAATAATATAAAATAAAAATATCAAGAATTTTGGTACTAAATTTTGTATTTTAGTTATCCTGTATTTTTAAGTTATAAGTCTGAAAATTATATATTTGTTTTATTTAAACAAATCTTAATTTTTTTTGCATTTAATAATTTTCAGTGTTTGATAAATATTATATAAAAGCGTTTTTATTCCAATAAAATTATTTATCGATTAGTATGGATTGCATTTTTGTGAAACTTAAAACTTTCTTTCTTCTTTCTTTTTCCCATTCTTTGGAGATGGGTTTGTTTTGTTTTTTTCTCTTATCACTGCACATTGAAACTCCAAACTGTGTGATAGGAGTTTCTTCTTTTGAGTTAAATCTCATACATGCTTTATTGAGGCTAATTCTAAGAAAATGATATATTGTTTAGATATCAGATGAGTTCCAATTTATGATAAATGATAACAACGTGTTTCTCTTACGATACTTTATCTATTTTAATTTCAAAAGATTTAATTTCTTTTCTTTTCATTTTTTGAATTGATTTTGCTTTGTTCACTTATCAATATACATTCAGAATTTAAATTGTGTGCTAGAAATTACCGCGTCTGAAAAAGAAACAATATAACTATTATTAGAAAAAGTAATAAAAAATAATTAATTTCAAAGGTTTGCATAACTAAATTCCCAAAGCTTAGTTACGTAGTGCATAATGTTAAGGATTTCTGAAATAGGGCAAAAAACTTATTTGATTACAAAAAGAAATCTCACTACTCTCAAATAACTTGTTTCAGAAACAATAAAAACAGAGTGCAATATTCTTTAGATTATACAGGAAAAAAATAGAATTAATTATAAATAGGTAATATGCACACTGAATTTAACTCCATGTATCAAATATTATACAATCTTACACAAAAGAATCAAGCATTGCAAAATAAGGAAAGCTTTGCAAAATTCTTAGAAATATTATGAAGAAAACAATGCCACATTTGTTTGCAAAGTAACAATATTTCTTCATACTTAATTCTGAAATCATTTGTCTGATGTGTGAAGCATTTTCTATTTAAATCCTTGTGGGTCGATAATTACTATAAAAGATTTTCTTATTAAGATTATTTTCCTGTTAAGTATATTTAGTACAATCACTTAGGTAACACATTTAGTTATCCATTACCAAAATAAATATGAATTCATCGAAATAGCAATTGCAAACTTATTTTTTTTAAATGTATTATGTTGTAACATTTTCAAAAAAGAAATAACACCGAAGCCAAAATCCAAATAAAAAGATTAGGAATTTCAATTATACCTGAAGAATTGTAATGAAAGAACATCATTAAGAATCGGATTTCTGAGTGAATGGTTTTTAATATTCTTGAAGGTTAAAAAAATTTCAGCTGCATTTTCTATGTTTTTATAATTTAGAAATTAATTAGAAACTTCCTTCTGTGTGAATTATGAATTAATTGAATTAAAAGGAGTCAAACTTTAGTTATAGGAGAAAATTAATTCTTGAAGTTTAGTTAAGTAGTAATCCGCAAAAAATAATTATAACTTTAAAGTTATAAACATAATCAAATTTTTTTCCATATTTTAAAATTGAATGTATCCCTTTGAACTGTAGTCAAAGATCACGAAATCAACATCAAGTTTTTCATTAAATCCAAAACAAGGGTTATGGTGTTTTTGGATATCAGACGATTATAATCTAATATAAGTTAAATTTGCTGTTAATTGACTGAAGAAGAAGAATTGAAGAAGTATATAAAATTGATATGAACTTGGAAATATGAAATCACATATATGAACTTGGATTAAATACATTAAAATTGTATGACGTAGAAGGATATAGATAAAGAAAATTCTTAGTTCAGATAACTTTATTGAAAGGCGGATTCTCATTAATTTTCTAATGTTTCATAATTCATGTTATTTAACAGAATAGATCTTCAAATCTTATGATTGGAATTTTTTGAAAATGAAATTGCTTTTTTATTAGTTAATGACTTCATCAACTGTCATAATAATAGTAATTAAATAAATGTATGATATTTGAATTGAGAGTAGATAAAATATTGAAATTTATTTCGAAGGTTCTTCACAAAGTCATTCATTAATTTGATTTACTAAATTCAAACTTTTCTAATTCTTTAAAACTGCAGTTGGTAAAGTTATTTGAAATAATTTCAAAATTCCAAAAAGAGTATATAGGTAAAGAAAAATGATATTTTCAACTAATACATTCGGCAGAAAGACATTCAGGTTAGTAATATTTCGAATGCCAAATATTAATTGAATGTTGATAAATATATTATTAAACAAAACGACAATCTATTGGACCTTTTATAAGCCGAGTTAATAAATAATCGATAAATTTATTGTTGCGAGAATATTTAATTCAATACTTATTACGGAATAACGAATCAACTAGTTATATAATTTATGTAATAATATTGCATCTGGATATATATAACTATAACTGTATATATCTAGAGATATTTGAAACCTCATTGGTGTTATTTGCATTGCTGAAATTATAATGATGTATAAAAGAAAAATAACTGCTTATAAATATGTACGCAAATGTTTTCAAAATGTGAGATTTGTGAAGCATTGTAAATATTCAATGGTTGCAATTATTTCTTAATATAATATATTTTCAACATTTGTAAACATTTTTTGCCAAATAACTTTTAATAAATAAGGAATTTGACAATAATATTAACACAAATTTTATGAATTTTATTATGTGTATATATAAGGAGAAATGTGAAAATTAATGTTCTGTTTATTACAATAATTACGATCGATATGCAATTAAGTTTTATTCCAAATTTCTCAATCGTATGTGTCTTTATACTCTGAAGAAAAGAAAGCTCACATTCTTAAACCTTAATGCAGCGTATTCTATAATATAGTATAACAGATTGATTATTTTTTCATTATTTAGTATATGCGATTCCATTAAGATATAGAATTTAGATATAGCGTGCTCTTTTTTAACAGTCCCTTTACGTGATAATGACCTATGATGAATGTATATTAATACACCTATGTATATATTTATGTATGTATGAATATTTTCAATTCGGAAAATGTTTAATCGAATATTAATACTTGCATAATTAATAAAGTACATGCCTTAGTAGTATTAGAGATGATTTGTATATTTCTCATTTCTCTTCATTAAATGGTTAAATATTTTTAGAAACACAATGTAGATAGTTGAATTTAATAATTATCATCAGTATTATATTCTCTTAATATTATATAATATGATGGCATAATAATAATATGATTACAATATAATGTGATATAATATGATTTCAAATAGATGAAAATTTACAATTGGATGTAAATGTCAAAAACTAATTGATTCAATACAATACATTGAAATGAAATCTTAATTAATGAAATTTATGTTAAGATTGTCTAGTATTGATATTTATATATTTAAAAATCTATATATTACGTTTCACATTTTTGTATAATTATTGAAATAAAGAATTTCATTTTATGTGTAATAAAACTATTTAAAAAATGATTGTTAAGAAATGATATTAATCAGCAAATTAATAATTATAAGTAATAAGTAAACAAGTTCGTATTTTCTTTTAAACATATCATATTAAGTCTACAATTCTATTTAATCTTAATTTTTGCTATCATATATTACTAAAAAGGCTGGTCCTAAAAGACTTAAAAGCAG
Source organism: Argiope trifasciata (assembly GCA_026543055.1). Lineage (NCBI taxonomy): Eukaryota > Metazoa > Arthropoda > Arachnida > Araneae > Araneidae > Argiope > Argiope trifasciata. Next base: position 3,941,714 of record JAPMOQ010004434.1, on the reverse strand, counting down.
TTTTAAGGAAAATAGCTTTTGCGTGTGCAGAATTTTTACCAAATCAAACATTAGGTCCATTAAGACCCATTTAATCTGTCTAAACTATATTTTACGTCTTAATAGTATGGCACAAAATTAAACACCTTTCTTATGTCCTAATGTAATTATAGTTTATATGTTTGAAGAAAACCAATTATTGCATATTTGATTAGTTAATTTACAGGAACTTTCGTTACTACTATATATCATATAATTATGCTGAAAAACGTAGTAACAAGTTTTTCTTTGAAGTTTTTTTTTGTGGAAAATGATAGGAAATAAATAATGGAATGTCATTAGTATGGATGACATTTCTCATACATAATTTGTTACAATGAGCGTGAGAAAGGAGCTGTTAATTAAATAATTTTCTTTGTAAAAGTAAAACAATAATAATGAAAATGTATTTAGAACTTCTAAAAGTTAATGGCAAAATCAACCTAAAACGTTTCGAAGTAACAATGTAGATCAATTCATCTGTCCTTAAAATAATTTGCAAATATTTCAATTTTGTTATTGAAAAATACTGAATCTGATTAGTTTTGACATTTAAGAGTGGTTACAAAAATATTGAAACTCTTCCACAATAATTATCTGGGGTATTTCGAAGGAGTGATTCAGTATATAATAAATTCTTATAATTTGAGGTAAATTTTAACCAAACACGAAAGAAAGATAAAAACATGCTTATAAACATAAGTAAATCAAGGGGAAAAATAAAACACAGTTGACTTTTCTTCAAATTATATAATCTTCAATAAAATCATAATATTTTTAAGAATAAATCAAAGACTTTAAAGAAACAAAATTTAATTGTAAATACCAAATTTGGGTATTATCTATGGTAAAATTATCTATTTCTAAAAAATATTAATAATCATAAAGAAATCCTTCAATCAGTTTCAATCGAATTGTAACATAGCATATGGATTTCATTGTGATGTGGTATCTTTATGGCTTCTTGTATTTAGTAAATAAATTTTACTTGATATTTTCTTTGTTTTCATTAATGCATTTCTATTAAAAAAATTAAAAAAATAAATAAGTGAATCAGTTAAGTAATTGATTATAATAGCTTTATTATAGCTAATATTATAGCCTTAATACATGATATAATTCAATGAATTACTACTTTTACTAATTTATAAATTATGTATTTCAAAAATTACCAATACTTAAATATCTTAAATCCATAAAAGTCTTAATTCTTGCCCGTATCTTAATAACGAATATAAAATAATAGGACTCAAATTTAACACATACGTGTAGCACATTTTTCAGGTTATATGCTTTATTATTTCACAGATACCATTTATATGTATAGGAGGAGCGATCAAAAAATTTAAAAACAGGAGTATTTGCATGGCGACAATTGTGGATGAGAATGTTGTTACCCGGAGGGGATACAGATAGTCCTAGTTGCCTTATCCAGGTTATTTGAACAAGTAGTGTTATTGTTGAGACCTGAAACAGCGACAGCAATGGAAAACATCTAAAGAAGTGGTCTCACATAGTGGTGCAAGCTGTGATACGATTGTTATGGCAAACAAAATGTGTTTCCATCTGACATTCACAGACAAATCGTTGAACAGAACATAGAGCGAAGCACTGAGTAGTCAGCATATGACGAGATGGTGTTTTTTAGAAGTGGGCAGAGAGATTGCCAGAAACGTTTAAGTGGGATATCTGGAGTCAACCTCCATACAACATCGAGTTTGCTCCAAGTGACTATTTCTTTCTTCTGACTTTGAAGAAAAACTTATCCGAAACAAGGTTTATATGAGACGGAAATATTCAAAAATGTGCCGTTAACTGCCTCAATAACCAGGGATTTGATTTTTACCAGGCAGGATTTTCAAATTTGTCCAGCGATGTGATAAAAACCTCGACAGGGTGACAGGATTTGGTGATTACATAGAAAAATGGTCACCACATATGTCTCTCATTCACCATTTGTATTTTGTGTCTATTGTTAATAAAGCATTTTTCCTTTGTCTTGTAACACCTTTGAATCGCCCTCGTACATCACAATCACAAATATTTTACTTGTGATTTTGATAATCCGATGTAATAATAAAAAACACATCATGTTGCTATTTATACAAAATTAGAATTTTGTTGAAAATCAAGGCTGTTCAATGACTGTTCACTAAAGCAGGCTGAAAAAATTAAAGTAATTGTTTTCATGTAATAAAAGGAAATACAAAAGGTTAACTCAAATGGAAGTTGAATCGTTAATTTAAAAAAAAAAAGACTTCATTTTTAAATGAGATTCTTAATCCTTTGGACATCATCTTATATTCAAATATGTATTAACACATGACAAAAGTCGAATTTTATGACAGATGTTGTAAAAAATTTTCAGATGCGTCATTTTCAAAATGTTTCACATCAACAGATGATATTTACCTATATTTTTAATAAGTCTGAAATATTAAACAATGCTGCTTATCTGCCTTTTGCACAATGAGTTAGAAAATAAAGACAAAATAGCCTTGTATATAAAACCAATATTTATATTTATTTTAAAAATCAATGATCAAGAACGCGACATCAATTATTTAACATTATAAAATAGTGTTTTTTATAGTTCCTACTAAAAATATATAGCGACTATTTACTATAAGCATACATGCTATTTAACTATTATTATAATTTTTGTCGACATTTAATGCCAAATTCAAGATCTTATCAAGAAAAATCTTATTCAAGGTTATTTTATCTGATCCTCTTATTCTATGCATTATTTTAAAGTTCTCACAAAGAACAAAATTAATTAGTATTTATGCTTGAGATTTTTTCTTCTTTTTTTCTTTCACATTACTTTTTTTTAATTTGTTGTTTTTTTAGACTTTGAATAACCTCCCTTGTCAGTTTTTATTACTAGACCCAGAAGTTTGCTCGCACTCAAACTCTCTCGAGAAATTAATGAGGTTTAGCAATATTAAGATGAGATCCCATTTAGAGAATTACTTTGTGCTTGATTTTCAAAATTAAAGCCCCGCTTCCTTGAGAAAAAAATATTTTTCTTTATTCAAGAATATTATCCTTTGAACAAGATATTTAATACCATTTTCTAATATCTACTTTGCATAATTATTTTTGCTGTTGACTCTTGATCCTTGAGAGGAAAAATGTAGATATTTACTTCCAAAAGTGATAAACAATATGAGGTTTTATGAAAATTAAAAAAAAAAAATTAAAAACACATATTGTCTGAAAATAATTTCCTAAACATAAATTTCATTAAAAAATATGCTTTACATGGGAATTCTTAGAAAAGAAATCTACATTAATTCTTTATTTGCATACTTTAAATTATCTCTTATTTTCATTATGAAAAATAAAAGGCATTTTTGATATATGTAATGAAAACTCAAAGCTTATTTCACTGAGCCCATATTTAATACAATTAGGAAAATTTTTATATGTTTTAAACGAGGAGATAATTTCAAAATTATGATAAAATAACTCGGCATTTTTTATACACGTTTAAATACGTATTCTGTATTTAAAGCGAATTAAAACCTATCTCGTTAATATTTTTTAGTTTAGTCATATTCTCGTTTGGTTTAGTCATATTCTTTAGGAAAAATCTGATTTCAAAATTTATAAACCATTTAAAGAAAGATATTTTGAAACATTTTTAAAGAAAATTTGATATACTTTTTAATACAAGATTGTAATAGCATTAATTTTTTTCGAATAACTGTCTCATTGTGAGCTCAGAAAATTGTTCTTCTGATGACGTTAGGAGAATTTTTAAATTAAAAATAAATCCATCAGAGTCTAAGCTAGGTGTATGTAACTTGATAAATATTAGAGGATATGAACTATTAATAAGTTGTTTTTCTGAAAATGATCAGAATCGTCTTTTAATCGAACTTAAACAAAAATATCCAGAATTAAATACTTCTCAACCAAAAAGGAGGAATCCGGCCAACCTGATTAAAAATGTGACCAGATCTTTTAAAAGGGATTTATGAATGAAATCATGAAATAGATAAATCTAATGAAAGTATAAGCCAGTAGAGAGTTCGTTTTTCCTTTAAAAACCTCCAATATTCGAGGGATGCTGTGATTGAAACGTGGCCCTTAAATGTATTATACGACAATTAAGATTGAAAATTAATTGGAGTATATGTGATGTTGACTATTTTCTTATTTTCAATATATATATTTTGTCATTGATACATCCATCGTATTGATCAATGTATTAAACCAATAGCTTGTTTAAACTGCTCGGGGGAATACAACGGGAAAGATTGTTCGAATAGAGGTATGGCTTGTATAAACTGCATCCGTTTCGATCACAAAACAAATAATATACATAAAAAAAAGTTAATCATAAACCATTTTCGGAATTCTGTCCTTGTCATTTTTATGAAGAAGAGTGCTCAATACAAAATTAACTATTGTTAGGCTGAATAAACACATTCTAAAGTGTGTGTAGTTAAAGCTTCATAAATCGAAATCTGCGACCCAACATTTTATTTTAAATATGGAAACATATAATGTTGATTATGCGCTAGTTCAAAAACCTCATAGTTACAGGAGTTTTTTTCTCGATTTATACCAGCACTTATATAACTTTTTTAAGAACCTTAGTCACGCATTATTATTATTAAGGCAGCCATTATTGTCCTTTCACGTTATCTTTCAACTTCACTTGGTTATAAAAATACTGATTATAATATGGTCACTTTATAAGTTGCCCTTGGTACAGCTGTGTTAACTTTCTTCTCATATTACTTTGAACCTTCAAAAAACATTGACTCGGATCTTCATGAAATTAGCCAAGTTTTTTGTTACAGGATTCTCAATCGACTAGTTTGAAGTATGGACTCCAATAGCAAATCCGAATCATGGTTTGGACCATATTCATATGCACGGGCTGAGGAACTGTGTGAATTTATTTCGGCCAACAATTTATTTATTATCAACGAAGACTATGAACCTGCTTTTAGTGCACCTCAGAGTACAAGCTATATTGACGTTACAATTATTACTTTGGATCTACTCCAGGTTATTTCGATTTGGTTTCTTTTTGATCATGTGATGATAGAATACGAGTTTTGTCTTTTTCACTGTTTTACAAGATACATGGAGAGCTCATTTTATAACATTCAATAGGAAGAAAGAAAGCTGATGTCATTTTTAGGAATTTTGTTCTTCTCGTATAACTCTCGATACTCTTAATATTTGTACTGATTGCTCTTTTCTGAATACAGTTGCAGAGGAACTTGGTTCCATCCTATATTAAGTATCTTTATATTCAATACTTGTTAAAAAATATAGCAAGCATAATGTCTCTTGGTGGTCAATCGAGATTGGCTGTGGAAAACAGAAGCATAACTACTTGACACACGAATTTACTTAACTTCCTAATTAAATGACGAATTTAATAGCTCTAAAGGAATATTTACTATTATTTTAATTTCTTTAATGATAATACATTTCAAGTGACTTTTTCATTTTAAATTACTTAATACTTTTCACTTAACTCTAGATTAAAAATTAAAAATTCAGTAATTCGATGCGTGTCTCAAACACGTCATTGTATGTGAAGTGGTTAATGTCCTTAGGCGTGGATTTTAGCTTTGTAGTAATCCAACTGTTTGAGAGTTATACAAATATAAATATTTTGAATGAAAAGAAGAGCATAATCCAATGATTGCGGATGCTAAATCCGATTGTTGGAAGAAATTTCTTTTAGCATCAATGTTCAAAATATGTTGTAAAGGATTAAGCCTATGGTGTTAAAAGATGATTCATGAAAAATATTTGAATAACTGATGTTAATCTACCAGAGGGAGAAACAATCACCTCTTTATATAACTCAATAATTGGTGTGCTTCAGAAATACTTCCTTTCTGATACAGAGGAAAATGATAATTACTCACAGAAAGTGTATCGTCAGATGACGCGCATTGCTTACCCTTCTCTTATAGATCTTTCCTTTTCCTGTGATGAAGTTAATACAATTGTTTTTATGCTGAAACAAATAAATTGCCTGATCTGGATTCTATTTCAAATGAGGTTATGAATCATTTGATATACAAATTTACTTAACTCCTTAATTAAATGATGAATTTAATAGCTTCCTACATAGAATATTTACTACTATTTTAATTCTTTTAATAATAATAAGTTTCAAGTAATTTTTTTCACATTAAATTATTTAATACATTTCACTTAATTGCAGATTAAAAATTAAAAATTCAACGATTCGATGAGCGTCTCAGACACGCCATTGTATGTGAAGTGGTTAAACAGTTTCACATAACATTATATTCTGTTATCCATAAAAATTTTCATATTTGCCTAGATATAGGAAATTGCCCAGGTGATTATCATCCCTAAAATAAATGAATTCAAAATTCCTCACTTGGATACCCTTAGATGCTTAAGCTTACTTCCGGCTCTTAGTAAATGCTTGGAAAAACTTTTTCTAAACCTTAACTGAGGACGTGTGGTCTGTGAGACCACTAGCAATGGACTTTCGATAACCCTTATTGTATTTTTAGTTCACTTGAATGGAGTTTTTAGCTTCCTACATTGTGACCTTCAATACACGAGCAATTTTTGAACTGGTTTCAGTGGATGATTGAAAAAATAATTCAATTATTTCTTTAAGGGCTGTATCTAAAACCGTGCTTCCCTGTTAGTGCCCCAGTGATAAACAAGGCTTAGAAGATGGCTCTAAAACTTAGGCCACGAAATATCATCAAGTATACGGTTTCTATCATGAAGCAGTGCTTCACAAACTTTTAAATGAAGCAGAAATTGATTTTAATTATGATTATAACTGTACAAAATATTTTTTCGATGAAAATTTGCGTTTAACTGATGTTGATATGTATGTTCAGGCATAATTAATATTAAAAGTGATAATATATGTTGAAAAATTAATAAAATATATTAATATAACAAGTGGAATATTTAGAGAAATTATAGGTTGATTTTTATACTAATTCTTAACGTGTATGCTTAAAATACCCTCCAAAACTATGCTGTGAAAGCTACACAAACCGATAAAAAATGGATCAATTTTACTCAGTGTCATTTTTTTTCCATATAATTGTTGTTATTACATTGTTTTCTATATATCTTTATGTTCAGGAAAAAATAAATAGCATTTAAAAGGTAATGAGTAACATGTTTTCTTAAGAATAATATTTATTGTAATATATATATTTTGCGATTAGAATGTATGTTTCAACGCATTTACTTTTCTAAATAATATAATATAGTTTTGAAACTTTCTGAAACAAATCTATATATTAAGAAAAATATCTGCAAAAAATATTGGCAGATTTTCATACTAATATATTCGTTAGATTTTTTTTTTGCTGGTATCTGCTCTGTTGAGACTTTCTTTCTAGTGATCAATATGATTTCATCTTTCAAAAAAGTTATGAAGATGCTCTTTTACATTTGAATTAGATTGCTCGGAGAGGTAAAAAGAGACATTTCTGCTTAATCTTGGTTTTTCTTGATATAAAAAGTTTTTTTGATAATGCATGGTTTCTTTGCATTCTGAATCTCCTTCGAAAGGCGAAAATTTCGATTAACAGTTTTTTTTTTTTTTTACTTCTGTCATTTTAAATAGCATTATTAAAGTGACGGTCTATTACTCTTTCTTCCGTAAAATGTGTTTTCAGATTATTTTTTACACACTTTGCAGTGTGTGGAGTCTTACCATCCTGCATAAAAAGCGTTCGGTGAAGACATTGGCGTTATTGTAGAGCCGAAACTACTGCATTCTCCAACATCAATGTCTCTTTCATGATAGTACATGTCACTGCACCTGATGGAGTTTGTTTCTCGAAGAAGTACTGTTCCAGAATAAAAGAAGCATTAAATCCACACCATAACGTTACTTTCGATAAATGTAACGGAGAATCTAGGGTAGAGAGGGGATATTCTGTAGCCCAAATTTGGTAGTTATGTGTATTCACCGAGCGTATTCAGTGGACCACAAAATGTTGCAAGGCCATTCAGAATCAACCTCACACCGAGCAAAAAATTGCAGCGAGAACGTTAATCGTGCGACAAAATTTTGTGAATGCAGCTGATGAACAAGTGAGAATTTGTATGGATAATATTGTCAGATATTCCTGAGGATCCTGTGCACAATGTAACGAGGCTAATTCAACACTGTTGTTACATGGAGAACACTACTGCTAGACATGAAGTTTGAAGTTTTGTCCTCTTCCACTTGAAATGCAACCTCCTCAACGAATTCTGAAGGAACTGATTTTCTTCCTCTTGCAGGACAAACACACAACGATCCTGTTTCTTCAATTTCGTAATAATTTTCTTTAATACTTGAGACGTCATTCGACCTGTTCGAAGATCCTTCAAAGCCCGAAATTTCCTTAAGGCTTCTGGTGCTGAATCGTTGTTTTGATAAAACAATTTGACTAATAAAGCGTGAGATTGCAAACCTAAAGTCATTTTGAGTCGCGAACACACTCGCATGAAGTTTTCAATGCATTCCCTTTTATACTGGCTAACTGTTAAGTGCCGTTGCTATATTTGCATATGTTGTAGTTTTAAATGTTTGGTTACTTGGTTGGTTGAATTAACGTAGCACTAGAGCTACGCATCGGATTATTGGCAACGATTCGGGATCTATAGGTAGGACAGACCCGCTTTGCATGAATTCACCTTCTAGGGGCGACGTTTGGCGTTAATTGTTTTTTAGCAAAATGTCTTTTCCATCCCTTTATTAAGTCGTATCCAAAATTTCAAAATTTTTGGATGAATAGTTACGGCGGTATGTAGCTCTGAATAGGGTATTTTTAACTTGGGACACCCTGTACAAACAAGTTAGAAAACTAAGGATGTTTTCCCTGTTTTTATCTATATTGATGACATTATTTCTTCTCATTTATTGTTTTCAGAAGTGGTATTGAATCAGAGTACTTTCAATTCAGAATTTGTGATGAATGCGCAGTTTTTATAGCTGAAATTTTATGTTTATACTTCCCCATAGAATGGATCACTGAAAAATATAGTGTAATCTTATTTGTACATATTCTCTTTCATCCTTGAATTATCTGAAACATATTTCTTCCTCTAATAACATAATCTTTGAGCTCCAAAAGCAAATTAAAAGTCAGAAAGATAAAAATCTCTCTATAGTTTTTGAATTTGTTAGTGGAAATACAAACATTTATGGAGATTAGTGGACCAAATGGCTTGCAAAGGCTGCTATTTGGTGCAAAATTGACATTGCCATTAACATTCATAGAAACTTTTACAGGAAGATTATGAGAGGAAACCTGGTGGAGTATTGAAATCAAGAATATTTCATTTAATATATAAAAAGACAGCTTAAAAAAGAAATTGTTTCCATACATTAATAAAAAACAGTCATGCCATCATTTTTATACAAATCCCGATTTCTCATTGGTCATGGTGATTTTAAAAGTTATTTGTATATATTTGATCAGTTTTCATCGTCTACCTGTGATTGCAATATTTATGGTGATAAAATCTTGAACATGGGCTCTTGAACATGATAAAATCTTGAACATGAGTTTCACAAACTTGTTTCCAGCAGAAGTTCATTTCAAAATTTTTGTAACTTTATTTTGATACATGATATCCTTCAGGACTGTTAAATTTTCTCCTTTTTTTATGTAATGTGTTGCAAAATTACTTCTGTAAGCCCCGTGTGACAGCTTTTGGTGCACGGAGATTTTATAAAAGTTTGAATTATTCAGATGCTATATTACTGTAAGATTTCAAGGTCTGTTTCAGAGGGCTTGAAACTTTTATTATAACTCAAAATTGCAATTTATTCTTTCATCTGATAAATACTTGATTTCAATTCATTCTTTTTATTCTTATTAATAGTTTCATTTAAATTTTAATAATTTTATTTCCTGAGCATTTGAATTATTTTGTGATTATTTTCTATTTGCGTATCGTTTAAGTATTCTAAATCTTAGAAATTCGATAGACATCCGTTTATATCATATTATTCAACTATCGATGCAGATTAGTTTTTCAAATATAATTTTTTGATCTTTTAAAAGAAAATTTTTGTCATAATTTTTTGGCATTTTAATTTCATAAAACTTTTTCCATGGTTTGAAAATACAATGTTATTTAATATTTACAATAAAATAAAATAAATCAATATTATAACTAAATTAATTTGTATGCAAATAATCGCTATTTGTATCCATATGCATTACACAAAATACTAAAAAATATCTATAAATAGCTCACGCTTTAAAGAATTTACTTTATAAGGTCTAATACTTTTCATACCTTATAAAATAAAGATATAATAAATTTGTTTTTTATAAATTGTCTTTCAAAGTTTCGCAGGCGTTTTTACAATAACTGAGCAAATTTGAAGATCATATCAATTTAGGAAGTAAAATTCTTAAATATTTTATGATCGAAAATAATAGAAACTGCTTAATATATGAAGATTTTTTTTGGAATTAGAATTAAAATCTAAATATGCTCTAATTTAGAATCAAGAAAATAGTTCTAAGGTATTACATCTTCTACATCTTATATTCTTAAATATTTATTACATAATTCTTTAAAAAAATAATAAGGTTTAGAATAACTGAAAATAAAAGGAGTTAAAAATTCAAAAACTCCCATAAAAATATATAAAATTATAGAAACTGTGATATTCCTATTTACTATCAGTGTTATTGTGTGTTTCAAATACTGTTAATATCTCTTAAATATTAACTCTAATTTTAAAATATCCATGTAAGATAAATAATAGTCTTATATAATTCATTTTAATCGAATAAAAATTATATATTTTAAATCATGAATTTATGTTTATATTCAATTAAAACTGGAAATTGTGGCTTCCAAATGGGGAATTCCAAATGACGATTCTAATTACAAGTTGAAATGATAAAATAAATGCTACTTTAATTATTTGTACCTATAACACATTTACGAAAAACAGAAATTGCCTAAGATTAAACCTATATATATTTTTTATATGATTATAAATTCATGTATGCTTAAAGTAAACAAGTTAAACTAGTTAAAATTTTCTGAAGTTACTAGTCAAAACCTCTTCGAAACAGGTTTTTTATATTCAAAAAATAAATAAAGCATCTACTTTAACTAAACAACAAAGATATTTGAATTAATGATCATTTCATTTAATTATATGTCATATGAAAAAAATAACAGCTTTAGGGACATTTTTTATTGAATTGAAGTTACCTAGGAGCAATTTTTAGTCAATGGAAAACTGAAGTAGTGATTAGAATACAGCCAGAAACTAAAGAGACATTTTTAATAATGAATGGATTTGGCAAATTCAATTAAATTAAACGAAATATGTGAAAAAAGTATTTAGCATTTCTTCTCATGAAAAATTCGAAGTGAGAATTCGAGACTGAAAAAGAAAATAAGAAACTAAGTTCTCCAAATTACTGTAAGAATGCATTCATATCTTTCCAAAAAATAAATAAAATAAAATAAAATAAAACGAATCCATCGTCAGTAAATCCCCACAAAATACACGAAAATGTACTTTTCTTTGATGCCCTGAGGTATTACCCCAAAGACGCTTTTCTAAGATCTAAATACTTGTAAAAATAAATATAAAGTGAAATAAAAAGCTTCTTACATTTTACCTTTCTACGTGTTCTCTTTAACATGGTTGCTGCAACAAATTTCAGCGTAAATGGAGGTAAATAATCCCATAAATTCTAATAAAAACTAGGCCAATGCTTGGAAAATCTTTTCTTTAGTTTAGTGTAAACTTTCTCTTCAAGAAAACGATGGTTTGTTAAAAGAAATATATTCTTAGAATTTTCTTCATTTGATTCTTTGGAACTAGAATACATCGGGATTATTCAAGGTATAGAAAAACCATCAGGCAGATATTAATACTATTATGTAGAAGATAAAAACTTAAAAAATAATTATGAAAACTTGTTTTGTATAAAACCGAAAATAAATTAATAGATGTATCTTTAATAAATATTCAAGATGTAATTCCAGACATTCCCTTCTTATTAACCTGAAACATTCATTTCAAAATTAATGTGGTAAAACAACGAGCTCAGATTTATTTAGCCATATAAATTTATGAACCTTATTACATCCACACACTCTTCAAATAACACATTCACATAATCATACATGCTCTTATAAACTAAAAATTCCATTTAATCATGTACACACCTGGGTGCATCTATAATTATTTGTTATACATGCATCCAAATATCATCAAAAATTTTAGAATGACTTTTTAAAAGTAGACATAAATAACAAATGTAAAAAATGTTAAGGAAATTATTTTTAAGAAAAAAATGAAAGAAGATTTTCTATCATTGTTATAATATTGTTACCGATTTCCTGATCCTCAATCCGTCGGGTTCGTTTTTACTCTTATAGTGGGTGTGTAGGGAGTGAGAGGCAATGATGAGCACACAGAATGACCAGTCCTTCAGTAGACAACATAACACAGACGTTTATTTAAGGACGGAGATAGGACAGCACAATGACGACAAATATTAACAGCGCAACTATGTACAGACAATAACTATAAACAGCCGAGACGAACACACAGGACATCACACTGCAGATAGTAATCCTCAGGCAGAAATTCCGTAGTGACAACGTCTACAGCTCAAAAAGCGGCCAGACAGGTTTCAGCAGGAGAGGGAATCTTTAAGGGATTTTGTATGCACTCTCCGGAACAGGCTGAAATTATTCCTCTGTCTCTTCTTGCCTTCGATGCCGACTCACTACTTCGCACCACGGGACTACTCAATTCAGGACCGCTCCATTCCCAACGACGATAAAACGGGCCACGACACAGGCTTCGTCAATATGTGTCATACAGCAGTCCTCCGTTCAGGACTTCTCAGTTCAAGACCTCTCTATTTAGGTTTACTTGGTCACCCATCGCCGTACTTCATTCAGCTTCCAAGACCTCTCATTTCAGGCTTTCTCGATTCAACTCCATCGCTCAGCTTTAACTTCAGATGGCCGGCTCTTATATAGTGGCGGAAGGCACGTCTAAACCTTCTGGACCAATCAGGATCCTTCTAGACGTATCTCGGCAGCTAATCGATGGATCGGGAAAATTCTAGATGATTCAGGTACTTTCCAATTTGTAGCCAAAGTTACCAAATTCATCGCCTAATGGTCGCCAAGCCCTGGGATCTCTGACGTCACATCCATTCACTATTCCATACAGATTACTATTCCATACAGATTACTGTAAATCTGTCTGCCTTACGATGGCAGTATAAGAGCGGGAAAGCAAAACTTCACGTTCGTAACAATATGGATGAACATTATATGAAAAAAAGATCATTACTTTTAACTAACTTATTTATTTTAATAAAAAAGATATACAATAATCTTTTGATCGCAATATTTTTGAAACAGAATTCAGTGTATTTTTAAGGCTTAAAGGATTGATAATGTTCTACTATTCTTGAGAATTAATTTTAAAAATTCCAAAAAAGCTTACATTTAATTTAAATCAGGGACAATAATGTAATATAATACTGACAATAATAGAGATATTCCTCATATTTCGGAAAAATTTAATTTTTTTTAAAAGCGAATTAAATATTTTTTGAAAAAAATATTATTTATACTCATGAATATGTAATTATGAGCATTATATACTTATAAGTTTTATTAATTCTAATTTTATGAGAATGGACTGAATTAAAACTGACATTATTCACTCCATATGCCTTATAAACTCTCCTACTCAAAATATAATCCAAAAAAAATGTATGCTTGCAAAAATTTGAAAACGCAACGGCATACAATCAAATTGAAAAATAAAATTAACAAATTAAGACATTATAAATCTTTTAAAGGGATGCAAGGAAATTATGCTTACATGTATTTGCAGAGTATACATGTAAGCATAAATTCCTTGCAGTTTGGTAACCGAAAACAGAATATTAAGAGTTTATTTTATAGGACAAGCTCTAATTTCTTAGATTGCTGTGTAATTAAATGCTAATAATTTTTTGTCCTTATGTTTAGTAGAAAAGATAAGTTCGTTGCATAACAAAATTTTAAATTCATATTAATTAAGTAAAAAAATCGTATCATTATCAATAAGTAACTAACTAAGTAACTAAATATATATATTTTAAGTAATTTTTACTAAGTAACTAAGTAAATTAATAACTAAATAAGTAACTTACTAAGTAAAGCATAGAGTTAAATGTATATTAAGCTGTAAATTAATGTCTTCTCTGATAGAAATAAAAGGTGATATAAAAGATTTGGTTAATAATGATAAAATAAAATTATTTTTTTTATATTTATTTATGTTAAGAATATATTTTTTAGAATTTACGAAATTTTTTCAGTTTAGTAAGGTAATTTGGAAATTCTGAAAAAAAAAAGAAATATTATTCATGTAACATATTTTTAAATACTAAAAATAATTATCTTAACAGTAATATGGAATATAGACAGTAAAAAAGGAAATAAAATTTGACACTTAAAGTAAAGTTGATATAATAAATAAATTTGCAATGCAAGAATTTATTACAATTCCTATTTCTGATCTCCCACCATATTTTTGCAAAATAATTTGTGTATTTACTTCTTAATTATTAGTGTAATTACGTTAATAAGTTCATTAATATTTAGATTTTTTTTGGAAAGTGAATTATATTTCTTTTTATTAAAACGCAATATTAAATAAATAAAATTTATATAAAATAATAAAACAATCTTTTTTATTTCTTAATAAAAATTATTTTAAAAGTGAATAAAATTATTCTATAAAATTATTTTTTTAAAAAGACATTAAATAAAATATATATATTTAAAAATGAATTAAAATGCTATTTTATAAATATATTTAATTCTTGTTTTATGTAAGAATTTATTTTCTGACAACCTACTACTTCAAAACAAATTTTATTTCAGAATTCTCTCTCCTCAATTGAGAACAATTATCTCCAACGATCACATGAAAAATGAAAAATTTAAAAACATTATTTAGAATAAGAAAAATAAGAATTTAAACATTTCATTGTTCCTTCTTATCATTTTATCTCAGGTTATTATGAATGATAAAAGGCGCTTTATATGAAAGATTTTATGATTGTTTTCAGGATTTAAAAAAGTATTTCCCTAGATAAATGTATATTCCTTTCAAAAAATTTCTTAATAATGTATCACAGTATAACATTTCTTTTATTAAATATGGAGCTTGAACTAACTAATCATCATCCTTTCACATTTTTCCATAAATCGAATATCAAAGGTAGCAAAAAATATAATATGTTGCTATTAAATTTCTCAAAGAATCTTCACTGACAAAAGAATTCCAGAAATGAATAGCAATAAAAATTTTCGTTTAGAATCCTTTCAACTTTATATCATATTTTAAGTCAATATTCTAATTTTCTGTTAAATGGGTTACCATTTTATGAATGTATATTAGATCATAAAAATATGAAAGTACTGATTTCAAATTAGATATTAATATTTAAAAAGGATAAATACTTTAAAGATGTTTTCAAAAAAGGGAACTAGAAAAATTCAATTCCTTGTCTTCAACATTTCCGAAGACAAAAGGTTTTAACTTATATTTAAATTAATTAAAAAATATTTGGATATTTTTTTGCTTAGTTATACATAAATATTGAAAAATATTTACAAATTACATAACAAGTTTTAAGCGATAACATTTTGATTTTCAAAATTTAATATCTAATTCGAAGAAAATATAGATTTTCTCTTTTTATTTCTTTTACTTTTCGGGGATTGAAAAAAAAAATTAATATTGAATATTTCGAAAATAAAAAATGTAAAAAATATATTTCGATGGAAGATTTTATTTAGTTCAAATAAAATACTTTTATGATTATATCCAGAAATCATCACAAAAAGAAACAAAAAAGGACAACATATCAAAAACGTTATTTCGTGAGGTTTTATAGAGTAAAGAAATTTTATTTTATCCTATAAAAGTATATGTCAATGCTATTTTTTCTTTCTCTGAAAAAATTTAGTAATTTGTTTCATCTTAATGTAAATAAATTGTCATTACTCCTTGCTTAATTTTTATCATTCAAAACCTTTTACATTTAATTTTAATTGAATTACACACACACACGCACACACACACACACATATATATAATGTAATTTGTACCATAATATGGTAATGTGAAAATTTCAACACTTTGGTATATAAATATTTATCTGAAATATTGAACATTATTTTTCATGTAAGCTAGAAATTACGTTAAAATAAAATACTGATTTTTCTATTTTGCATCACAGAGAGTCACATATGATTTCTGAAAGATTAAGATACCAAAAACAATATTTTCGTGTTTTTTCCCGTTGGCACTAAATGTATTTCTAAAATATTTCAATTTTGATAGCAATCCTAGAATATACCATTCGAAGTATTTTTAGGCAAATGAAAACATACAGTGTCACATCATTCCACTACCTAATATTTTCCATTTCTGTTAAATGTTTGCTACAACCTCAGTCTAAATGTCATTTAGATTTCAACAAATGTCACAATATTATAATTAGATAAAACTGTATTCGTGAAATCAAAACAAAATATTTTATAAGGATTTTCATGAATAATTAAGACAAGTCGTTGTAAAATATTTATTATATACAAAATTTTAAAGCTTGTGCAGTGCTGCCGAATTGGGCAAGGTAGCAGGACTTGAAAAATTAAAATACATCAAAAGATCGGTAACCATATCACGTTTAATGATTGGAAATACCAAGTAAGGACACAAATGATTAGATGAAGAGCAATGAAATTGAACTGAGAAAATTTCCCCGCATGAAAATGCTTTATAAATATGGAAAAATAAGAAAATTGAGTAAGTATTCATTCTAGACATTGCAGTTTGCTTCAACGTTAAATTTCATTTGAAAACAATACTTTAGATTCAAGAATGAGAACGCATCTAATTTTTGATTGAGCAGATGGCAAATAATTTATCAAAACAACACTGAGAATAGATCAAAATACGTTGCTTTACCTACACTTTTCGCGAAACACTATCTCTTAGATTTTCTTTAGGGGAAATTTAAATTTTTTTGTAAATATTTCTTCTTTGCCCTAGAAAATATTATTCTGACAAATCATATTTCAGAAAATATCATCAGCACATTAGGTATGTTTCTACATGTCCAGCAACTTTTTTTATACTACCCTTGATGGAATCATTGAAATTCTCAAGGATTGTCTGGAAATTAGGAATAATTTCATTAAGTGGGGAACTACCTATCAATAAACATTTCTATTACCCAGTTTAAGGATGATTTTTATTGAACTAAGTATGCACTGGACATGATGTATTTTCTGTACATCAAAATGGATTTTTTGACAAAAGTTCGACTTGTCAGGTGTGGCACCGAAGAAGAATCTATAAATAGTGTCAATAAACATGTGTGCTATGACAAGTACATAATCAGAATGTTTTGCGTAGAAGTTCACTCAAAAATCTCAGTTATTAAATCGTATATTAAAGACATTTTGTCAAAGCTCTTGTCTTTGATTCTCTACAAATGTAAAAAGTTATTATATATTTAATGTATTTGATGCCTTTTTAATGTTCCGCAGTTTAATATGGGATGCAAAATGCAGTGTTTTTATAGACCGATATGCTTTCTCTTTAAAAAAGTAATTTGTTATTTACGAGTGTCGAATATCATCAACTGCCGTTGTTCTATTGAGCTGGATCGGGCTGCTTTTCAATTGCCCTTTCAAGTTTCCTGGGTGGTCTTTGAATAAATAGGGATATTTCTTACTTTTCTGCAGTGTCAGCGCGGCAATGATAAATGTGACCACAACTTTGAACAATCTCAATAAAATTTTTCGTTGTCTACTTTGAACTGGGAACCAATTTCTATACATAAATACGTTGAACTATATACATTTCTATGCATCGATAAAATGTACAAGCATATGCGTTTGAATTCGACTTTTATTCAAACACATATGCTTGTACTTTTTTATAAGTGCTTTGTGTTTCACTCGATTTCATGCCCTTCTTTAAAATTCTTGCAAATTTCTCCCCTAAACGAGGTTTGAAACTTTATATTCCATCGCATTTCATTATTTTGATGATTCATATTATTATTTTTATTTGTTCGTGAACACATGTGTTCATATTTACAAAAAAAAATTGTAAAATATAAATATTCCCACATTATTAAAAAAAGTCTATTGATGTAAAGATAAAGTATTTTTGTGAAATGTTAAGTTTTTGATAATAATATCCATTTATTTCAAGAGATAGAAAAAAAGCAAAGTAGAATGTAATCGACATAATGACTTCCGTTTTGATATGAATAGAATGCTTAAATTATGTAAATCAATAAATAAAATTTTAAAAAGTAAAAATGCTCAAAGTTTTCAGCAAAAATCACATTAAAGGAAAAATTACTATTTTAAAACTTAAGTATTTAATTTTTTATATGTCATATTCTAAAATAAAGGTAATAAAGCATGAAAAATATTATTTGTAAGCTAAGTCTGCTATTTATATTCTGCTTAAGATCATGTCCTTATAAATCAATGAAAATGACTGTTACATATAAAATAAAGTAATATAGTGAATAAACCCATGAGCTGATTAAATTTCTTACATCGTTTATTATTAAATATGCAAACTATACTTTTTCAATTCAAAAATCATCTTACGTTATCATTTTTTTAAAGATAATAAAGCAGGTATTTGAATTTTGAAATTTTAGCTAGACACTACTTCAGAATTAATATTTATTGCAAAGCTAATTTTTTTTGAAAAGAAACTTCTTACTAAGAAAAAGATTTCAAACTTTGCAAAAGATTGAGCTCCATTTTCAGTTGAGTTCTTTTGATTCTGTATATTCTATATTCCGCAAAAACTGCGGAATATAGAATATGCAGGATCAAAAACTCGTAGGAAGATGCGATTTTGTGAGAGAAAAAAGATGAGCAGATATTCACGTTCAATTTCATAACCTGTCCGTAGTAAATTCAGATCGATTCAAAGAGAAAATTGAAAAGTCTCACCTCTGACTGTCAGCTGGGTTTCGGATCGTACTTCCCCAGCTTCGCACTTGGCAACACACACGTAAAATCCTCCGTCCTGAGCTGTGACACGTCGCAGAATGAGAGTGCCGTTTATCACATGACGTCTCTCGTCAGAAGGAGATATGTCAAGAGTTTGACCAGAAGTTCTTCGGCTCCATCTGTGGGAAGAGATTTTCCGGATAAATAAAGTGTTGGAAGAAAATACTAAGAATTTATATTGATTTTCTTGACATGCAGCAGTATATCAAATCATGAAAGCACTCCTTTTCGTGAAGAGAAATTTAATTCCTAAGATTTGATATTTCTTTCTAAAATTAATTTTCTATGAAGATTATAAAAGAATGAAAAATGTAAGCAATATTTTAAAGTTTAGGAGACTTTTTGTTAAATGAATATATGATTTTATAGAAAAAAATTCGAAAAGAAAGGATGTCTAATCACTCAAAACTTTATTTTAATAAAATTAATAATGTATTCTAAAAGTATCTTAATAAAAAGGAGGTTCTAATAAATAACAATTGGGATTTATAAATAAATATAAATATAAAATAATTCTCAGGTAAAAGAAAAAAATCAAATTCAAATATTCTAAATGAGCATAAGTGTTATTATAGACTAGATGCCTTTGGCGACCATCTGGTTCGCCATGAGTAATGCGTTCTACAATTTTCAATTAAATCAGATATTCATTAGCTTGGGAAAAACTCCGGACATTGATTGGCCTGAAATTAATATTTTCTTTAAGATGCTGGAAGGGAAGATATAAAAAAACACGTTTTCCTAATAATATTCTTCAATTTTATAAATCAGACAGTTTTAATTATTGATTTAGAAGAATGATTGATGTAGCAACTTTTATTTAAAATATCAATAAAAATATTTTGTAAAATATGGCTCACAGAGCAAAGTATGAAGCAATCTAAAACTTATTATTCATAAATGCATTGCTTAACTCAAGCTACATAAATTGTAATTATTTACTTCATTTAGGTCAAATTAATAGTATTAAACAATATATATGTCTATTAATAATATTTTACAAATTGATCATTGGACCGGAATTTGAATGCATATTCTGAATAAATTCAATCCTGTATAAATAAAGATTTTTTATTGAATTAATGATTTAAATGTTGCAAACGATCATAGAATCCTTTACCTTGCATTTTATAAAGAAAATATCACGTCTAAACTTTATTTTATTTTATCCAGTCACGTGCTGAAAGTTACATTTCTTTAGATTTTATTTGCAGTAACAGATGATTTTTTTTTAAATTTGAATTTCCGTCAAAATGATGGCAACACGGTGATAAAACTAAATTTTCCCCGTGCTCTTGCATATTAAATTTTATTATTTTATCCGAAATATATTGTTTAAAATATGGTTAAAACATTTCTTTAACAATTCGTTTAAAATAGAAGTTTAAGGTATATGTTGAAACACTGATACCATTAGAGAGCTATTTTTTTAAATCTTTAACTTGATGTAAATTCATGTTTGTGCGATAATATTTTCGGAAGTTATAGCGGGAAAAATGTTGAAATTTTGCTTAATTTTTAATTAATTCAAATTCTTTAAAAATTCGAAAAAAGGGCTTCGTGGTGCAGATTTACGATAATCAAAGTATACATGTACCAAATTTGATAGCTGTAGATCCCACGATCTGATATGTCCAGTGCCAACACACACACACATTGGGCTTTATTATAAGTATATAAAAAATATATATGTTATTTTTTCTTTAAAATCAGTACAAAATTTAAGAAATAGTTAAAAGATTCAGTTATTAGTAGTGAAACAATCAGTAACTTTCTTTGGAAAATTTTTTTGAATTTAATGCTCTAATTATTCATCGGTTATTCTTCCAAAATATTAAAAAAGTTTTTTTTTCCGGTGATGTTGCCAAAATATTAGATATGTTTTTTTAAAGAAAGCGAAAAAGCGAAAAAATACTGAATAAATAATTTAGATATTGCAAACGATTATAGAATCCTTGGCTTTGCATTTATTTTTTTAGAAAATATCACATTTTATGTTTCTTTTATTTTGTCCAATCACGGACTAAAAGTTGTATTTCTTTCGATTTAATTTACGATGATAGTTTTTTTTAAATTTGGACTTCCATCATTGTTTACTTTTCTTTTATCCAGTCACGTGCCCAAATAACTTGGTTAAAATTTTTCTTTAAAAATTCGTTAAAAACAGAAGCGTAAGTTATACACACTTAAAAAACTGATACCATTATAAAGCTAATTTTTTTTATTATTAAATTGATGCAAAAATCATGTTTGTGCGATAATAATTTCAGAAGTTATAGCGGAAAAACGTCGAAATTTCGCTTATATTTTAATTAATTCTAATTCTAATTAAAAATTCGAAAGAAGGCCTCAGCGGTGCACGTTTCCGACCTCCAAGGTATACATGTACCAAATTTAGAAGCTGTAGGTCCAACAGTCTGGCTTGTTGAGCTCCAACACACACACACACACACACACACACACACACACACACACACACACA
>JAPMOQ010004434.1:3871160-3895110 GCA_026543055.1 Argiope trifasciata | reverse complement strand
AATGCTATCATGAATTGTTATTTATTACAATTTTCATGGAAAAATGCAATTTTGCAATTTTGAACTATAAAAATTAGTTATAAATGTTTAGAATAAACTAACTGCACCGTCATTAAATTTACACCGTTCGTAAATTTACTTTACGTATTTAGTTGGTGGGAGTTTCTGTAGTCATTTAAATATCTCAGAAATGATTAGATCATTTATAAATTGTGATGATTCAATTCTCAGCTGAAATTATTCTGGTCGGTGAGGTTTCATTATTTTTCCACCAAAAATAACCTTTGATTCGATTTTCGTTCAAACTAAAAGACAAAATATCTGTTTTATTTCATTTTATTTTACTTTTCTCTTCAACTTATTCCAAAGGAAATATGTTTTAGGGATTCTGCCAGGTTACACTTTCCTTTTTATCACGTAGAAATTGAGAATTATTAGCATTTATAAATTTCATCTCTCAAAATTGAGAATTACTTATACATACATTGAAAATAAGATTTTTTTTTCAAAGGAATTTTCTATTATTCTATAATTTTAAAATGATAAAAAATTTCAAATAAATTTTCTTTCCACTTCAGAAAACATTATTGCAAATTATTTACGGGTTATGCTATAAAATAATACTTAATAATAAAAAGAGGATTAAAATATGAATTACATTAAATTATTGTTTTCATAAAGTTTTGAACTAATTCGAAATTATTCAAGTTAATTTGAATAATTAAAGAGTCTGGATTTATGTAAATTGTTTTGTGTAAAAGCATCAACTCACATATCACAATGCTATACTGAAAGGACTTAGACATAGCAATAAAAATATACTTCATGGGTATTACAAACCTGTAAGAAAGGATGTTTTAAAACATTTTATATTTCATTTAATATAATATATTAATTAAAAAAATATGTTATGGAAATGAAGCTGTTATCAAAAAAAAGCTTTTTTTTTATTTCAAAGTTCTTTTTCTGTACAAATGAAGCTAATTTCTGTACGATTTTTCAATGAAGCTAATTTCTTACTTTTTCATTTTTTAAAATTAAATATCAATAACATTTTTAATACTGTCTTTCATTACTTTAATAAAACTTGAATCCGTTTTTTTTTACTTCATTCAATTTTTATTCTCAATACTATGTTTATAAATTATTCCTAAATCAGAAATTTGACTGTTTTTTCCGATATAATAAAGTCTTTATTATAAAAGTTAATATCATATTAAGAAAGACATTTTCTCCAAAATAAGAAATAAATAAATTTGTTGCACATAAAAATATCAGTGTTTGATATTTCTTAAAAAACAAAGCAGATAAAGAAAAGTATGATAATTCAGCAATATTTTCAAGATAAAATAATTTAAATTTGTAATTGATTTTTTTTATTTTTCAATTTATTAAAATAATTATATTGACAAATATTAATTCAAATGTTAAAAGCTTGTCCGTTTATATAATACATCCCACATTTGTAAGAAATTACAACTCCTTTACATAACAGATTAATCTAATGAGCACGAGATTAGAAAAGTGGTTTTAAAAAGAGACTTGAATGAAAAGTTTGTATACTTTGTCAATGGAATAAATATCAAAATTATCAAACCTTATTTGAATGTTAAGAGCAATATGCTAAACTGCATTTGATTGGAAATGCTCCATGCTCATTTTATACATTTATTGAGATTGAAAGCTTATATTTTTGAAATTCTTATATTTTATATCAAATGACAAATAATTTTGACATTGGGAAGGTATCCGTTTTCTATTATTATTTGAATAATTTTATTAGTCCAACTCACTTTTCGGGCTTAATAATTGGTCAGAAAGTCGAATATTTAAAAAAAAAATTTGCAAATATGTAAATTAATAAAAAAAACTATAATTTTGCTAACTAAATTTTATATTTTCTCAAACTGTAGGGTCTATCTCAGTGCAGGGTATGATTTAAATAAATGCCATTTAAGTAATCATTGTATGTTTTGAGATAATGAGTTAAGAGATGATAATCAGAATTTTCTGAATAGCGTTTCAATATGAACCAGCCTCTCCGAACATCAGATATTTATATGAGCGTAGATGTATACAAAAAACATCATTCAAAAATGAATAACATTTGTAGTCCTTCATAAATATCAAATTTAATATCTTTAAACAGAGCTCTATTGGTCCAAAAGTCGTGGAATATACTTGAAAAGGTGTATGCGATTATAGAAAATCGCGCTCTTTTTATTTATTAGTAATAAAATTTGGAAATTTATAATCATGTCAATAATTAATGATTATAAATTTCCCAACATTTCTGTATTTCTCTGCTTGTAACAAATAACTTTAAGTATTATTATCCTACTTCATGATATATCTTTGACAAAACAGTTCATTACTTTTTCACAACAGTTATTAATGGTTATTTTTAATCACTTAAGATATAATATTTTAACTTCAATCGTTGGATGTTTCAAGAAATGCTTGATATTGAAAAAGAATGGCTTAAGTTTCTTTTCTACCAAAAAAAAAAAAGTCCAATAAACGTAAACAGATATGATAAGAAAAACATACCTGTATACGGGAGCAGGATGCCCCTGAGCAACGCATGGAAGAAAAACAATTTCTCCTTGATTGGCAGATATATGTCTAGCAACGTGAGTCAGTCTAGGTGGAACATGACTCTGCGGTTCTGAAATAAAATAAATTTCGATTTATTTTATAATAGTTTTTTTCATTAAAAATTACGCAATATAGCAAATGAAAAAAATTTCCTCAAGATAAAATGTATACTAGAATTGTAAAGCAAAATTTGGCGAACTAAGTCTGGCACTACAAAGTAAAAGAACAATGTCATAAAATAAAAAGGAATATAATTATGATTCAAGATTTCATTTAATCTATAAAGTAAAAGAAATAATGTCATAAACTAAAAGGAATATAAGTATGAGTCAAAATTCCATTTAATATATAAATTTTAGAAAAATAATGTCATAAAATAGAAGAAATATAAATATGAGCCAAAATTTCAATGAATCTCTTTTAAAAAATCTCACATGAATTTATTGCCCGTATTCCATTTTTGTTTTTCAATAATTAAAATGTTATTTAATGCCGTTTTTGTGTAACACCTTCACATTTCAATGCCAATTTTTTTTAAAAAATCGGATTATTGGTATTGAAATGGTGAACATGAAGGAACAACTTCAATCGTGGCAATGATAATTGTTACATGTCGCTGTATTTTCCAAGAGCCGAATTTGTTTAGCCGTAATTGCTGAATGATTTGTTCAAAATTCATAAATAATAATTTAATTCTGTGATGGTGCAATATTGTCGAACAAATTCAATTAATTATAAATCGTTTTTGAATAATTACTTCACAAGAGGGGTGTAAACTGCTGAAATAATTACATTATAATGATTTAAATTGGTAATTGAGATATGGTTTTGCTTCAATCTTTAATCGCTATTCTGTAAATAATGGAATTACTTCAATTTGAAAAGTATATATCTAAATTCAAGTGTAGTTAATAAAGTAATTTAGGAAACCATATCTCTTAAAAGTATCTCTCGAACACACTGTTCTTGCAGAATAATCAAAATTTTTCTCACATCTATAGAAATTTTGATTTATACTTTTTTATTTATTTTTAATTGCATAAGAGTCAAATGGCATAGAAAAATATTGTAAAAATGACTTTCACTGTCAATGACAATGCATTTAGCTACTCTCTAAATTTATGAGCATAATGATTATTAGTTGAAATAGGCAATGTATCAGATCGCGTATGAACGCCATAGGATCTCTATTATATTTAAACTTTTCACACCAATAAAATACTATTTTGATATGCAGTCAACAGAAGCTCTGTAAATTTGCTGGCATCAGCATATTCCCGTAGTCCAAGTGCAGAGTTAAAAATTTGTCAATATAACCCTTTCCTCTAAAAGATCATTATAACTCCCTGACCTAAATCACTACGTGTAAATAAATCCATGTCAAAATGTCAAAGTATCTAATCATGTGGTCTCACAGAGTATAATCATATGATATTTGATTTACATTTTCCTCTTTTTGCTTTTTCGCCGATTGTATTTGATATCATAATATTAAATTTGGTTGAAAAGATGTGATCATAACGGTTAAAATAAAGCTTAAGCTATAATGGGAAATTATTATATGATTATACTGTTTCATGAATCATAAAATTGTATATTGATAATCATTCATCGACTATATGAGGAAGCTGAAAGATTCAATATTCGTGAAACTTAGTGATCTCAACAAACCAACTAATAACTAAAAAAGAAAATATAGGCACTAATCAGTTTTTTTTTGTTGTTTTTTTTTTGTAATTTCTATAGATGAAGGACTAATCTTTGAGGTTCCTCTGAGATCTCTTATTAAAATATTAGAAATAAAAATAATTGTTATATCACAAGAAAATTAAAAATTAAATTTTTAAATTAGGATATCAATTTAGATTCCGCATGCATTTTAACAATACTATTTTGTTTTTCTCAAATTTTAATAATAATTTCATGATTGTTTTGAAATGGAATCGTTTCCGCTGATTTATGAAACGTTTTTCGTATGCGGTTTTCAGAATATTCAAAGCTAAAGAAAAAAACAGTACGCATATTATCTTTTGAATTAACGTCAGGAATTCGATTGCAAAATTATAATAACGTGATATACAAAATACAATTAAAAAATAAAGTATTTGCAATTTAATGGCATTCTGCTGTCATTGGTTCTGATTGCATTTGCATAATATGATCTATTTATTTATACCTGAAAAATTAAATCATACGACTATTAAAATAACATTGCTCCAATGGCTAACATAACTCAATGTTTAAAAAAGATACCATTTTAAGAAATCATGATTATCCAAGTCTCACAAAGGCATAAGTCAATGAGTTAAAAGTAAATGCAATCTTTAAATTCAAGGAACTATTAACTTATTCTTAATAGCTTATACCAAGTAAATCAAGGAACATATGATCATTTAATTATACTTGATATAATTATAAATCTAAAATGTCGTTTGTATAATAAACAAAGTAATTTGATAATTGATTAAATAACACGGCTATCATAATTCATTGTAAAACATATGATTTCAGAGAATGCTATATATCCTACACTACAGCATAAGTCATAGAAATAAAATTAAATAAATCTTTATTAACAAGGAACCATCAAACCATTATTGATAGCGCATAAATCAGGGAATATATAATTATTTCATTGCACTAGAAAAAAAACATCTAAAAATGTGGAAATAACATTGATTCTTGATGAATTATTTTGGAGCATAACTTCAGTTGAAGAGTAACTTTCAAACTCATATTTCAACGTTTGATTACTTTCTGAAATAAACCTTTGCATTGTTCTGCTAAGTGAATATACATAGTGGTTAGTTCGGTATGAATTTCAATCTGCACCAAACACGTCTTAGCTATTTGGAATAAAACCATTAACGATAAGAATAAATGACGGTGCTTTTTCAAAAGGCTAAATGAAATTTATTTATTATTTAACCAATGTTTCTACCACTTGATTGATTATTCTTTTCTGCCCAAGTCAAGGGAGTTTCTGTCAAGGGAATTAACCGTATGTCTTTCTAAAACTCACAGATTAGTTAGCATATGTCTATCCTTTAGAGACGAAATAAATTTTTCTTATATCTATTAGTGCCGCTGTTATCAATGATAAAAGCAGAATGTTTGAATAGTATGTGTTTCCTTTCATTATATCTATCTCTGTCTATATATATACACATAGTGTGCCTTTCTGAAATTCTGTATGCTATTTTTGAAAATCTAAAGTGTGGAATAATAACATTAATTTGGATTTAAAATTTCGTTTAATATTTTCATTAAGATTTTATTAATAATGTGTTGAATGTTAAATATTATACAGAAAATAAACTATGAGTTTAGATTCTCTTTAAAAATGCTCTAAATATCAAATGTGCCATCTGTAAATTAAAATTAAGAACTCTACTGCTTCATAACACTAAACACCATTTCCTTAAATCATAAATTTGTGTACGTTTAGAAATTTTGTTAACTTTTCCAGCAATGAAAGAGAATAAATATGAGATATGCGAGTAGAGGAGATATGCGTACATTTTCAATTTGTAAATAGCTTCAAATGTTTAAAATAATTAATATGATTTGAGTCAATAAAGCAACGAAAAATATGTATAATTGAAACTTTTGTACATATAAAAGTTCACTATATTTTTCTTTAGTCAGGTGACTTTAGTTTCGTTTTATTTG
The DNA here is from genome assembly GCA_026543055.1 of Argiope trifasciata. Taxonomy (NCBI): domain Eukaryota; kingdom Metazoa; phylum Arthropoda; class Arachnida; order Araneae; family Araneidae; genus Argiope; species Argiope trifasciata. The sequence goes on along the minus strand of JAPMOQ010004434.1, from coordinate 3,888,840 downwards.
TAACTTTTGTTTATTCTTAATATTTATTTATTTATATATATATATATTTGTATCATTTGGGAATGGCTTATTTATCATTTTTTTACACCTTCTCTTTATATATATCGTTAATATTTAAAACTATTTTGCTAATTTATTTTTTCTGAGTTTCATTGTAAACTTTTGCTTTTTAGAATTCATGTTTTAAATCTTGAATCGCCATCCATCAGATTTATATAAGTAAAAATGAATGATCCAATATTGTCTGATATATCAATTTTTAAATTGTGCTTCTTATTTTCAGTATATGACTGAATCTCATCAAGTGATATATTTGAGAGTTACAAAACATACCCAGTGTTTAGCGATTTTAATATTGGTCTATTAAGAATAATTATTTTTCCTCATTAGGGTGTTTTTAAACATGAATGTATCTAATTAATATTTTGAAACTTTTCTATTAAGGGCTTATTAAAAGCTCAGCAAAAGCTAGTTTTGCATTTTTTTGGAAATTCAAATTTATTACCTTTTTAAGTTTCACTTCATAACTTAATACTTTTAAATAAAATGAATATAAACTATATTTTTCAGTTTAATATACCTTTAAGGCTGCAGGAAATGATTAAAATCGATTTTTCCTTACTTAAATAGAATTTTATATTTTACCACTCATAGCATTTAATATTCTATATATGGCAAGATTTTGTAAATACGTATTTGTGCCTTTGTAAAGTAGAAGTGAAATATATTTTATATTTCACATATAAACATTACACATACGTATTATCTTAAATAGAAACATGCATAAATAGAAGCTAATTATTCATTCTTTTTTGAGCAAAGTAGGAGCTTTATCTTTATTAATAAGCGCACCTTTCATGGAACAGTGTTCGATAGAACAAGAGGAGTAACTAATTTCAAATGATCGTTAAATTAATAAAGTAGGACATGTCATGCAAGTCCAGTAGATAAAATTAATAGCCTTTCACTAAACTTGAGATATTTCACCCTGTTAATCGTTGTGATTTGCTATTTGTCAGCATTGTTCTGACTATGCAAACAAATGTTATGTATTTTAAGGTTGTATATTAATCAAGAATAGATTTAAGTATTGACTAGAAATATATTATTACTGTTAATAAAGGTTATGTACATACAGAAAATTAAAATTTCTTCTCTTCTTTAAAACTATTGCTTTACGAAATATTTTCAATCGATATATTATCTAAAAATTTTTAATGTTTTATTTCTATACATTAAAGTACACAAATATTTTAAAACAGAAATAGTGCACAATATATAGTAAATTTATTAAGATAGTCCCTCTTTTGTGATATAAGTGCTTTAAAAATATAAAGATTTGCCCTACTGATTTGATTTTTTCTCTTTACGTCAGGTGTAAAGAAAAACCGCATTTCTTATAAAATTTTCTTTGAAGTGTTTCTAAAAAAATTTCACTGTATTTTATGTATGATTCCATAAAGATATTTATTTTTCGTTCATTTAAGAGTAATAGATTAGGATTTCATCCCTTTCAGACATAAAATGAAAAAAAAAAATGATAAATAATCATTTAAATTGAAATTATATTTTAATAATATTTAATTCTATTGAAAAATTGTGAAATAACAAAAATACAATCTTTGGAAAATAATAAGGAATATTGTTGGAAATCCTATGTTTATTTTATATATTATAATGTCAAGCCTATTTAAGAAAAAAAAACATGTTACAATCCTCAAATATTTGTGTTTAAATTAGTTTGAAAACTCAAATATTATGGTGAATTTAATTATTTTTTTACTTATTGAATGGCCTCATTTTTACAATTTGATCTAATGAAGAACAATCTAAGAAAAAGTTTCAAATTATTTATGGGATATGCAAAAATATAAATTATATACTTAATTTTTTTTAAAAATTCTCTTTCCAATACTTTAAACTACATTAAAGTTATGTAATTTACTATAATAATCATTAGCATTTTCTACTATATAAAATTGATTGTAAACTATGATGAAACACAGATATCAATTTTTTATAAGAAGTATTTCTCTGCGTCAAATATTAAAGAAATTGTAAAGATTTTAGCTATCGTCTAAAGATTTAACTTTTTAATAATGTTTTATTGTTGCAAGAATACCTAAATGTATATTTTTGTAAATTTTTCAGAAAAATAATATCGTTTTTCTGCGCAACTTAACAGAAGAAAAATGTGTTAAACAAAGGAAAACTTGGAAGTACGAATACCGATTCAAATGCTTTCAAAAATTTAGATTTTGGTTTTTGCATAAAGTTTGATTCCATAGATGAATTTTCAATGCAAGAAGAAAAGAATGAAATATTGGTTACGAAATTCCATTCTTAAGAACAAAAAATTTCTTTTTTTTATAATGTTAACTAAACAGCGGAAATTAAGTAGTTTTATTTTCCTGATTCATGAAATTGCAACACTTTCAAGACTTGCAAAAACCTTTCAATAATTATAGCTATTTCATGATAATATGAGACTGAAGCAAACATAAATATATTATATAACATTACAGTATACTAGACTATATATTATTAATTTTTACCATACTATAGTGTGTTATACTAAAGCCATTGAGAAGATTATCTTTTGTATTTATTGCAATGATTTTGCCAGAATTGAAACGTCTTATGTAAAAAATTAGCGTTTAATTTTAACACTCAAATATTAATAATGTATAGAAATGTTTATATTTTAGAGCAATTTTGAGTACTTTTAACAGTTCTTAAGTTCATGGCTAAATCTTAAAAGGATATTTATGCAGATGTAAGAGAAAATAAATAATTAATATTTTTAAAATATAAGAATGTCGATAGCAAGTAGTAAGCACAAACAATAATACTGATTCGTTTTTCTAAATAATCTGTTAGGTTTTTAAAAATATTAAAGCCTTCAAAATTATTTTTGATTTGATTTCTGCAAGAAATATTTTAAATTTTTTTTCGGATTTATAATAAAATATTGAGGTACATTTATTAAAAACCATACTTAGCTATGTTGAAATAATCTTGTGTCTAAATCGTTCAAAGTAACGTATGTAGGAATATTTAATGCAATAATAACTCTAATATTGTGCATAGAGAAATCTTACAGGAATAGAAGAAATAAGAATTTTTCAGTCAATGATGGATGCAAATGTTTCACCGACAGATGCATTCACATTTGCTTTGAGACAGGAAACAGTTATCGAAAGAATTTTTAGAAGTCCCCATTAAAATTACTTCATACGTGACTGCTGAGAAATACATGAGCACTCAAGTAAAGGGTAGAATTTTAGTTCAGGAGAAAGTCATCATTTATGGAATAAATCCAATAATTCTCGAGCTTTAAGATGAAGATACATTACTTTGTGCGTATGTTTCAAACTTTTCTTTTACACTTGATGTTGGCGGATGAATTACTTTGACTTGGAAGAGCAGAAGAATTTTGGGCTTTAAAATACAAAAAAAGTGTACTATGTGTCAAAATTGTTGAAATTATTGTTTAAAAGTGAACAAAAATTAACACTTTTTTATCGACAAGTAAAAATTTATTCATACATTTTTTTTAAAAAAAGAACTCGGATAAGAAATTTGTTGACCAGATATGCTTAAGTAAATTAAAGAAAGAATTAACATAACTGTTCATTGATATAAAGATGGAATTATGTGAAAATTATAAAATATAATCCAATAATTAAACTCATATCATTGCTGCATGATTAACGCGTTAGTATATTTTAAGAGTATGTAACTAAACATATAATATCAATAAATTTTGCTGAGAAATTTTTCAAAAATAATGTGACATATATATAATAAATGGAAAATGAAAATAAGTGACTATTTCGCACTTTTTGATCAACAGAAGTTTTGGGCAGGGAATAGGAAAGAGGGAAACACTGTTTATATAAATGATTTTGATGATATTCTTTTTATATAAATGATTTTGATGATATTCTGTTTATATAAATGATTTTGATGATGTTCTGTTTATAAGAATTAGAGGAATGAAAAAAAATTAAAAGAATGAAAAGAAACTTACATACGATTATAATATTCTATATTTTTGAAAGAGGAAAAAAAAGGAATTTAATTATATAATATATACATTTTCTACGATCTTGTTTACTCGTCTGCAATAATTTTTTATATGTATGTTAAAAGGAAAAAAAAATAGCAATCGAAATTTTTGAAATATTATATAAAGTATACCAAATTCAATCACTAGTTTTTGGATTGAGAAACAAACTTATTTAGAGGAATGTAATAAAAGTTTTGAAGAAAATGTAGTCAATCAATAAAACTAATTTCAAGTTCAGGAGGCAGAGATTTAAACACATATCGAAATCTATAAAGTAACAAATTTAATCAAAACTCAACAAAAAAATTATGTATCAAAAGAAAAATTTAAAAAATGTTGGAAGAGGGTTACACTAGCAACAGCTTGCTAATGGTACTTATCATTAAACAATAAAATGTGTTTGATATTTCAACATAATTTTAATTTATGAAAATTATGGATCAATAAAATTTGAAAAAATATTAAAAAATTAAAAGTATAATATTAAAATTTAAAGAATTATAAAACTAGTAATTCGAATTTTAAGAAGGCATGAAAAGGTTTTTATATGGTAATTTATAAAAAATATCAAGGAAGTACTTAAATATTTAAATCTTTATTAAAATGACAATTATTTTAATAGCACAGCTGATCCTTTTAAAGGTTAAATGAAATACGGAAAGAATTTAATTTGAATCCATCAAGTGCTTTGAGATTTTATTAGATAAAGGTAAACAGAAAAAATGGAAATTTTATTTCAAATGTAATAAATTCACTTATCGATTTTAATAAAATGAAGAAAATGTTATTACATTTTATGACACAAAACTTTCCTTTTTTTCTTTTTGTGTTTATTTACCATTTATTTTGATTATAATGTAGTGAAGTAAATCATTTTCATACGGCACAAATAGCATTTGTTAGGGCTCCTAAAATCTCAAATACCACTAACTTTCAAGAACAAAGCACCTACAGAATGATCTATAAATAAAAGAAACTAATTCTTATAAACATCCCCCTTATGTTTCTGAAATGTACTCTTTGACAGCTTGAAGCCGAAAAGAAAAATTATTTCTGATTGTTTTGTTTCTTTTCGAAGTTTTATCTATAAAGAACATTCCACATTCCCTCAAAATTGTGATGACTCCCATAATCTCGGTTATCTTTCTAGGGGAGAGAGGAGAAGAAATGCTATCTGAAGGAAACAGAAGGATTTGCTACATTTTTGTACAGTTACAGCTTTCATTTCGTCAGAATTGAGAGAAATAATAAAAAAATTCCTAGGAATTTTAGATAGGTCCTTCTTTTTCATAATTTTTTTTTACAATCGCTGTTGGTCTTTATTTTTATTACTATGTCGTGATATTAAAGTAATTACACTATTTGCAGAATGGCAAAATTTTAATGCTTTGAGATTTCCCTTTTTCTAGTTTCTAGTGTTTCATTAGAAAAAGTGCTCGATAATTTTCTCAGAAAATACTAATAGAGTTTCCGAATGTATCTGAACTCATTCTTATTTACTATAAATGTTTTTCCTATAGTACATTTTTTTTTTCATTTTTACGTTACAGATTGAAAACTGTTTTTGGAATGTCTTCCATACTTCCATTTAATATTGCCACTTTTTTATCATGTCAAGATTGCTTTTCGGATTTATCTATGAAAGAAATGTCGATAATCCTTTCAATTTCGGGCATGACGTATGTGTGTAAAAAGTATGATTCTCAAAATTTTATCTTTCATAGATAAATAGTCATTAAATAAATTGCATATATTTTATAAAATAAAAAATATATATATTTAAATAAATTGCATTTTTTACTGGGCTTAAAGAACTTTCATTCCTTATATTAAGAAAAACAATTCATACATTCAATACTTTAAAACATTCAATGCTTCAGTGCAAATATGCAAAAGTTTATTTAGAAAAGAGTTTTGAGAAGTTCATGAAATATTTGTTAAGCTTAAAATACATTTAAAAAAAAGAAAATTCAACTCTTGTTAAATTTATCTCGGGTATAAATCATAAATTCAAATGAAAATATTGAAGAGAACAGAATATTTGATATATTCAAGTGTTATCTGCTCTGCTTAACTTACTTGAATAATATTTATTGAATAAGATTTTGGAAGTTGAAATAATTCTTCACCATCGTAATTTGATTACACAGATGTATATAGGGAACTACGTTTCATGACTGTTCTATTTACTAAAATTATAAAATAAGAAAAAAAAGTATTCATACATTCATACCAGACTTTCTCAATAAGGAGGGAAAAAATATATTATTTTGAATTTGGGATGCAAATTTAGATAGAAAAACATAAAAATAAATTGAGAAAATACAAATACTTACTCATATATATTTTGAAACGAATATATTTTCCATGCGTTTATTATGATTGGTCCTAGACTGAATTCAATAATTATTTTATTTAAGATGGACATCTGTTTTATGTTGCCTTTGTTGTTGGAATTTGTACATTCTTATTCTTTGTGTTTAAAAATCTCAACAATTATTGAATTAAGAATTATTGAAACTGATAACAGCAAAGTATGTATGTTTTTTTAAAAATATTTTGAGCTTGATATTCTATTTTTGCTCTTGTTGAAAGCCACATTTGCACAATTCCATGCTGATGCAAATTTAAAGAATTTTGTTAGATAAATTCTTTTATCTGTATATTTTAATTTATTATTGCTATTATTATCATTTTCTTTTATTTTTTAATCTTTAAATTACTTAGAATTCTCTAAAAGTATTCAAGCGAAACTTTGTAGGCGAGTATTAAATTATTAGCACATTTCTCAAAAACTAATTTATTGAAAATGCTATTTTAAGAATTAAGGAATTTTTAGCTCTAATGAAATACCATGAAATAATTACAAAATGTTTGACATTATTATATAAATATCATTTATATTTAAACTGTTTGATTAATGAAATGTATATTCGGAATTCAGAAATCATTTAATCAGTTTGGATTATCCTTTAATTTTTCGCAAGGAAAGTTATTCTTCATATATAGGTTATTTTATTTTTCCAGAGGTATCTAAATGTTTACATATTTTAATTTTTACATTCTTGAATATTACTCTTTCTTTATTAATTTTCATTTCCATTAAATTAAAATATTTTCATATATTCACTGCAAATTACCGCAATTGCGAAAATAAAACATTTAAAAATTTGAAGTGAAACTAGAAAATATTATGTTGTATTATTGTTCATGCTGATTTCAAACAATAATATATTAGTAATGATTCCTAAAGGAAATTCATATATCATATTTTATCTATGTTTGAAAAAATGCTTTGAAGATTTTAAATTTTCAAAGCCTTTTTATAAAGTTTCAAAGCCTAGATAATTTAAAAGAGCTTAATTGTGGTTTAAGTGTTAACTACAGAATGCATTTCTTTTGATTCAGATTATTTCAAAGTCTATCAAGATTCAGAGAAATCGATAAAAAATTGCGATTGAATGTTATAAAATAATGATAGCAGAATTCAACCGATTTGAAAAGCCTCTCATATCTAATGTAGAATTGAAAGTTTATTATTAATTATTATATGATACATTATTATTTATTATTAATTACTATATTTAAAACATTATTGATTGTTAGATTACGAATTATTATTAATTTTTAATGATTAGATTATTAATTATTTAGACTAGAAAAAATATTTCTTGAATCCCGATTTGTACATAAATATGTGTGTGTGTGTGTGTGTGTGTGTGAGAGAGAGAGAGAGAGAGAGAAGGCAGGATTTTCTATCAAACCTTCATAGCTCTTCGGAATTTAATTCGGAATAAAGGTGCTAATAATATTTCAAATTTTTCTCTTATTTCTTTCTTTCAAATTCTTCCTTTCCCAGACAATTTCTAGTGTTTTGTGTGATCGACTCGTCTGCATGACAATTTTCTTTTCGACGCAGTGGATGTGTAATTTTTTGCAACGAATTTTAAGCAGTTATGTGCATTTGAAGTATATACACGTCAATAATTTTTTTTATTTTGTGCAGTTGATGTGTAATATTTTGTCTAATAAAAATGAAATACTATTCATATTCCTGTTTGTTTTTTTGCAACCATTTGTATTATGCTCAATGTGCATATTCGTCTTTACTTCACTTCAGAAATAATAATTTAGTGGAGTTTAAAAAGTAATTATGCTGATGATTAAATGCTACATGTATTATTCAATACCATACTTGTCTCAATGTAATGTTTCACAGTTCATCTTTCATATATTAAATGACATTTTATAAAAAAAGATTAGTTTACTTGTCTAGATAATGTTTAGAATTTTACTCCCTTTATACAGGTATTAATTTTTGGTAATTTTGGTAAAAACTTTGAAATAATATTAAGTTTTTTTCTAAGGACAATATTAAATTTACCCAAAATTGATAGAAAAATATTTTTTTAGTTAACAAGCATTTCCCTTAATCTTATTTTGCGGATAATCTTTGTGGATTTTGAATCCACGCATTTTGTTTCTTATTTTGTGGGTAATCCTTATTTATCCTTCCATTGCAGGATTTTAAATTCAAGCCTTTTTTCATTTATTTAAATATATTCAATAAATAAGTACATTTTCCGTTTGATACAAACCCATTTTGTTTATTTATTTTTTCTCTCTATTTTCCATAACTTTCCTAAAATGCGTTTCAAAACTCGATTGCTCAAAAAAAGAAAAGAAAAAAAGAACTGGCAATGAACAAATATCTTCAAAAACGTTTCGTGCGATCAGAAAGAAGAAAATATTTTTCAAAGTTATTTTCCTCATGCTTATTTGAAGCAATTTGAGTATTTTTTTCCTAAAGGTAACTCAGATTTTTCTTTTTAAGAGTTTACTTTTAAAATCTGAGGCTTGGAATGATTCAGCTAAACACCTCTCTTCTTCTACCACATTTCTTGAATAGAACTTTCCCACCTGTACGAAAGCAGAAAATGTAACAACTTCCCCAAACTGTTCTAACTAAGCCCGCCGAAGTGTAAATCATATTTCCGGGAAAGTTTTATTCTTTAACCTGGCAACGGAAGCAAAGCGCCACCTGGTGCAATCAGTTTCCCTAATGACGCAGTTCAGAGACTTTGGTACAGTTTGGATTGAGCTGCAAGCAGTCATTACCATAAAATTTTTGGAACTCGGCATTCCTGACTCCAAAATTGAAGTTTTTGTTTACTCGTTTTGCTGAAGAATTTTTCCATCGTAGAATTTTTCTGATTTTTTTTATCGTTAAAGTATAAACAAGTGATTAGTGGATCCTTCTACCCACTATGAAGTAAGAAATAAGGGAAGGTATTCTGTGAACATTTTTGTTCTTTAAGATTTTAACCATTACTAGTTGGGAAAGGAATTTTTTATCTTTTTAATATATGCCTTAATATGTGAAGAAAATAAAGAGATAGCTGGGTATTCTTTTGTTCATCTTTATTTTATCATGAGTGGTATGCATTTTCTTAGATCAGTTGAGAGTGATACAAATAATAAAGAAATTTTTCTTTCTAAAATGCGTTCTTGAATTTTGTACTTTCATCCTAATGAAAAGGCAGTAGGGTTCCTATACTTTATTATTTTTTCATGTTGCATTTGTCTTTCTCTGTAAAAATGTTGGAAACGAAGAATTGGTAGGGTATTTCTGTTTTTCTTTCACCTTAATCTTTGGGAATTTTCTGGCAATTTAATTTTAATCTCTTAAATATTTTTCTGTACAGTTTTTCTTTAAACACATTCATTTAATAAGCAAGATTTCAAACATACAATTACATAATAAAATATTCTACTTGTTCCAACAACAACAATAAGATATCAAAAGCCCCCAACTATGTTTTTAAATGGTTATGACTGAAACTAGCAAACATTTTGAAAACCAAATGGAACAGATGATAACTTTAACATTTGATGAATATTCTTTTTAAGGAAATCATAAACCGAGAAAGTTAAATGTTAATATTTTCCTTAGATTACATGCAAAATAATTTAAATGTCTTTATGGATTTTAAATTTTAAAAAAAACAGGATTCTTTAATTCTTTTTTTTAGTTTGAGTAAAATAGATTTGTTAAACAAAATAAACAGTGAATGAAAGATTTATTTAAGCCTTTGTGGAAATTGTTGTATTCTTAAAACTTAGAAACCAAATAATAGGACTTGCTTTTTTTCTTTGATTTATTTTTAGTATAAAACTATAAGGAACGATTTTACAATAATTTGATTTCAGATAAATATTAATTTGTATGACAATCCAATTATAACAAGTACGTAAACAGTATCTTTAAAATATTTTCTGTAGACAATACTTATTGAAAAGAAAATTTAAATAATTAGAAACTTATTAACTTGGAAACCGTCCGATAAATATGTTTTGAATCAAATCAAATAAAATTAATAAAGGAAAAACGATGCTCAATTTCTCTAAAACATGTAAAATAAAGTCATGACCATTCTATACATATAACGCTTAAATAAATTAACATTACAAAAGCAAATAGTAAATAGCAATGAAATATTGGCAAAATTTACAGCATTTGATGTTATTATATTGCTATGCTATAAGCATATTAAATGTAAAATTTTAGTAGGAATATCTTTGTTTATATAATCTTTAATAATCATGTGTTATATCATAGAATTATCTGAAAAGACCTGCACATAGACTTTGCTTATTGAGAGAATAATGCCATAATTTTTATATTTCCAAATTCCTGATTCGTATCATCTGATTTGCAGCCAAAGCTGGCGTCTTCTACAGATATAATGTTATGAAGTCAACACAATGAAATAAAAATAAAATTATTTTGCCTGTCAATATAAATGATAATTCTCAACAGAATTGAATGAACGCACGCTAATTTGCAGATTACTTTCTATTGTACACATTTTGTACCCGCATTTCGCAAGTTAAAAATTTAAGACTTATTGTTATTTTCTACTGTAGCGTTTTGTACTATAGTAATTTTGCAATTAAAAGATTCCTGATTCGACCCACGATTGAAACGAAAGACAACGCAATAAAAGAGTGAAGTATACCAAAATCGGTCAGGGTCAAACGACTTTTCACATTGTAGCGGGCGAGAGAGAGATGAGGCATAATCTTCGTCATCTGACCGCTACTAACATTTAGCCATTATGTCCCACTTTAGTCGGAATTGATTTTTTGGGTGTTGCTATGTATAGAATAATAATGTTTCGCTAACATAACGTCACTGAAATATACTAAAATTTGGTAATATCTGCATGTTTGCCTGCATCTTTTAAAGACACAATAAACCATTGCCCTTTCTTATATCAGCGATATGGAAGAAAATACGTAAATATTACTTTATTATTGTAGACGCAAACATTGTTATTAGATCTAAGAAGATAAACTAAAAGTAATTATAATATAATAAAGTGACAAAATTACAGAATATACAAAATATTATATTCATTTAGATTTACTAACAAATAATTTAATTTTACCTCGATAATACATTTAATTTCTTTCATACTCACGCAAAAAACTTTTCGTGATTTAAATGTCCGATTAAATTTCCATTAACATAAGCTATATTTTAAAATGCGCTGTAAATAAATTATTAGTCACGCGATAACATTCAATAATTAAAAGATATTCATTACCGCTAAAATTGCAAATAAACAATAGAAACAAGTATATGCTAGATAATTATTCACCTAAAAGACGCACCTTCAATGTATCGAGATACTAATTATCTCATTAAAATAAATATCTAATTTGTATTTCGAACAAAGATAGTTTCAGTAAAATCTTAGCAATAAAAGCGAACAACTTAGTGAAAGTCTACTACACTTAAATAAACCATACCTGTTACAATAAGCCTTCCTCCCGACGAACTCTCTTTAGACTGCCTTGTTAACGAATTCCTCACCTGGCATTTATACATAAAATGGCTGTCACTGTAGTCGACGTTTCGAATATGTAGTTCTCCCGACGGATACACAGCATAGCGATCGTTGTCTGAAAAAAAATTGGAGTAATATTTCTTAGTTTTAATGTTTAACCGATTATTAAGCAAACTGTACAAATTATAATCCTAATTTAAATATAGCAAATACTTTTTAAATTTTTGTGGCAAGTACTTCATTAAAATATTTTTGGATTCAATTTAAAAATATTTATATGTTTTAGTTTCTTCAGAAAAAATGCGTCCATAATTATAAAATAACAGAAAAAAAATTACAGATTAGTTGTTATATGTAATTACAAAAAAAATATATATATAGGGAGAGCGTTAAAACAGGCTATTAAACAACATACTATCGAAATTCGGCAAATAGTCTTTTTGAAGGAGATTTCTTAAAGTGGAGTCTTTTCAGTAAGAGGATTTTTTGACATTTATTAGAAATTATCAGAAATGCTACCATCTTCGCTCATTGATATAATCAATTTTAATCTAAAGCAATATTTAACAAATAGGCTGAAAAAGTTCGTTTAATTAGATTTTACAGCAGTATTAATTTGTTTTACTTATTTTAATTGTACCCAGAGGGATGAAAAGGCCTTTAAATGGGGAGGTGTGTGTTCGCGTTAACTTTATATATTATCGAAAACTAAAGCTTAAAAATAATAAGAATATGTGAATTAAATCCAAAACATTATTTTAATACTATTACTTTAACTAGTAATTATTTTCAAATGTAGAATAACAGTAAGCACGCGTTCCTAAAACTTAAATACCAAATATATGAATTCCATTCACTTTTGAAACCAGACACTTTTAAGTTTTGGAAACATTAGAAATACTGAAAATACATTTTCAGCTGACTTTTCCTGGAATCTCTTAACATCAAGTTTATTAAAAATTTAAAAGAGTTTTTTTATGTACTAATTCCAGAAATGAATATCTTCAAAAAGGAAAATATTCAAGAATGATAAGCTAATAAATTTCTAATATTATCAAATCAATTAAGTTTAAAAGTGAATAAAAATGTTTGAAAAGGAAGATTTATGTATATATTCAACAAATATTTGTGAATGTGATAAAATTATATATTTCTAGAATGCATTTTATGGAATTGATAACAAAATATATGAATTTTTATAGAAATAATTTCCTATGTACACTTTGCCTTATAAAATATAATTCATCGTTATGTTTCTGAAATTCCTTTCTGTGTCGTATGGAAAAAGTTTGGAAGAAATGGATTATTTCCCAAGTAAACTTTATTTCATTATCTATTATAATCGAATAACAGTCATAATTGTATCTATATAACCATCTTACTTGCTTTCCAACTCATTTTAATTTCAGCAGGCGCATATTTTTATTAAAGTAAAATAAAAATTCTAGTTAAATATATGTCTGAATTAGAGAAGTCTTACTGGAATTTCTAAAAAAATGTATATTAGTTCAAAAGAGCCATTACTATCTGGAATCAGAGTTAAGTAAGTTAATAAGTGGAATAGATATCAGGATCCATTAGAGGATTTTCAAAAACCTACCATATCTGTTTTGAGTACAAGCAAAATGGATTTAGAAAAAAAATACAGATAAATAAATTAAGGAAAAGTTAAAGTAAATTAAATTAAGTGAATTTAATTTACTCTCTAGGCGGGCCTTTTTTTCTGTTTGCTCTCACATATTTTGAACACGAATCTTGTGACTATTAAGCAGTTGCGAAATTACATTATTCCCTTTGAAATTTTTGAATTTTCACATAATTTATTTTTGTTTTCTTCTGAAGATTTCTACAAAAAGGTTCTTAAATTTTTAAATTAGGAAATGCCTAGGCACTGGACTCTTCTTTAACCTATAAAAGATGATACTTTTTTTTGTTCCGTCTTCTTTTTTAAATAAAAAAGAAATAAGTAGCAATCAATATTAGGTAAGAATAATTTCCTGGTTGAAGAAATGATGCATTAATTTTATAAAAGCTTTGAAAGAAAGATTTATTTTACATCATTTTGTAAAACATAGATATTTGTTTTGATTTGAAAATTGTTTGTCATTGTTATATATTTTTTCTTCTTTACGTTCTTTTTCAGGTATCCACTATTAATATTTTTTTAAACTTCAGTGGAATTATGTATTTGCATTCGATTATTAGAGTTATAGTCTGATTAATAATGATGACAGGAAACAAATATATTTTCATAAAAATGAACCAGTCATAATAAAGGATGTCCCCAAATTAACACAGCAAACTGATACTGCAAAATTTGAATAATTTTTTTATCCTTTAATTTGTTATATTTTAATTGAATCGTAAACTACATAGATTAGGGTTATGTATTGAATAACACATAAGGCAAATGGCATCCACTGATTTGGAAGAAAATTTCTTTGGCCATTTTCACTAAATGTGTCTGAATCTCTTTTAGGCAGACTTAAATTTCCTCCTTTAATGTACAAGTACTTGTAGTCTTGTTCGTATCGATCTTTGAGCTTATATAACCTCATAAAAAAGAAGTACAGTGATATTAAATAACTCAATCAAGGGGGAGGATTCTAAAATCTTTGAAATGCGGCCATCAGATTTCCATTATTTTTTTAATATTTTTCAACAATGAAAACACGTTTTCCTATTGCGTAATCCCCCATTTTTATTACCTATCAAATGATATTTTTATAGGATATCAAAATTGTATCGTGCAAACGAAGTTTAAATCTTGCATTGATTTTGCGACAGCCTTTTAAAATTGATTACTGAACATTTAAGACTCCATTGCATCCATGGATCAAATATATCCATTCTATAAAATTAATGCATCATTGTTTTATCTTTTTATCTATTGCATTGTGCTTTGTGTGATAAAATGATTTACTAATAAAGTGGAGAAATAAGTAAAAGCAATTCTATGGCGAATGAGAACAACTATCAATCTTGTTTCCTTTAAGTTAAAAATATTTTAATATTTCCTCTCTAGAATTTGAAGAGAATATTTGGAGCTTATAAAATTTAATAATATAATCATTCAACAATTAGATTCTGAAATTCTTGCAAAATGACATACACATAAAAATCATGAATGTAAAGCATTATATAATAAACTTTATTCATACAGTTTTATTATTTTCTCTATTTCCTTACCATTATTTCTCTGCTGAAGAATAACTAATCCATCGTCTCGTTTCCAAGAAGTCACCTTTACATAATCTCTGACGTGACTTGGCAGGTTGCAGTGAAGGACTCCAATATTTCCTCTTATGACAAATTCATCATAAACACGCGCATCAAAATTTTGATACAACACTGAAAGAAAAAGGAAATAAAAAGAGATTCATTAAATTTTGCTCCCTTTGAGGGTTTTTCAAAATAAACTAATAATGACTCGCTATATAGAAACTTGCATCAAAAATTATTAATTACATTTGGGATTACTCAAATATATTTCTAACTCTTTATTCTTTCGTGAATAACGAGAAGAGTGAGCATCAGGAGTATTCTCTTAATTGGGTTTTGAGTTTCATCTAATTAGATGAAAAAAAAATTATGTAGGATGTAAACAAATTTAATTTCCTCGAGTGGAATGGGAAAAGGTTCTGTCGAAAGATGGGTATATTGTAGAAAAACAAAACTAATGAGCATGTATAAACGTACTCAGTCAATTCAGTCTCTTGCTATATCGACTTGACAACTCAAGTTTTATTTTAACTCCTTTAAATGTAAGTGAATGCAAGGTATATTTATGAGAAGTCAGATACGGACTTAAAAATAGTCCTAATTTGAATAATAAAACAAGTACACATTTATTTTGCTTGTATGTGTCAAGTGAAATTCAATTCAATTTAATTAGTAATATACTTAAACTTAGTGTAAAGAACGGGAAAGAATAGCATATATGTATTTTTATACTAGTAAAAATATTAGCATTAATTTCTAATTTAATTAAAATGAAACAGAAACTAATAACTAATATAAGTTGTCACTTTTTGTCTCATTGAGCGAATATCAAATTACTTAAATATAAGAAGAATGAGCTATTCAAAAGAAATTTAATACATAATGGAAAACAAATAAATCTTAAATATTTTTTAAATGATTCAACAATTAATTTTGCACATATAAATTTAAAATTCATATTTTATACATGTTTTGTCATGTAAAAGTTATTTCTGAAAATTGTATCAATAACAAAAAGAAAGATGCATCCAATTAAGAATTTTTTAATGAAGTTGTAATCGTAGCTTTGTTGGCTTAAAATCCTAAATTTTTGAATTTTTTTAAAAACCTAATATGGCAGAATATTTTCTGAACAGAAAAAATATAATTGTTTGACATGGATTTTTATAAAGCAAAACACTAATAAATAAAAAAAGATATTTTCAGAAATGATTCAACATTTCATTAATTAATAACAGTTTTAAAAATAAAAGATAAATAATTTCAATTAGATGTCCCACATGTGGCCCAGAAAGACTTTCTAAAAAGGTTAAATTAATATGTAGCTTTTAATGATACATTTATTAATTGTTAAAAATTCTTCATGTAATGGTGTGAAGGCATCAATATGCTCCCCAATTATTCCAACAATTTTTTTAATAAGTATTTCTTTATAATTATATTGAAATAGAAAAATACAAACTCAAAAGGATATTTGTCGTAAAATTTATGTTTATATTATTACGTAAAGTAACTCAATTATTAAGTTTCATTTATCATTTATGGTTGTTGCAGAAATTATAGTTTTAAATCATAAAATTAAACTTTTAATTATATACATTTAAATTGAAATTTCATAAGGGCAAATGGCGTACCAAAAGTTTAGGGACATTCATTTTAGGTAAATTACAAAGATATAATTTTTATTATATTTTATTTTAAAATTTCATGCGTTCATCCACGTTATTAAAAAACAAAGCTCGATGGTTTCATGAAATAATATTAGATGATTCTTTTAAATTATCAAAGTATCTTTGTCCAAATGCCATTTTGAAAAACTCATAGAGGTAAAAATTATAGCATGATATAAAATTTAAAAACTAGGTATTATTATTTTAAGTTTTTAAGTAAATATATCAATGAAAGCTAAAAAAATCTACTTAAAAAGATATATTTTTAGTTTCCAACTGAAAAATTTCGTAATTGAAATTTCTGAATGTTTTTTCATCAATTGAGGAAATCGACTACAAAATATAACTCTGAGTGTTTAACAAAACTCACTTAAACCAAGGTGTAACAGAATTTTTAAAAAAAATGTGTGTTTCCATTTGAAAATGATGATAAATTTTGATCAATGAAAAGAGTTCTTAGATGGTGGTAAAATAAGCTTTAAGGCGAGTTTTCCTTTCATTAATAAATATTGACTTGTACTTTTTAAGCTGATTTTGAAGTATATATGACATAAAATGAGGTATACGTAGTCATGAACATTGTTTTTCAGTAAACCACTATTAGCAGTTGGGACATTATGACTATAATATTCCTTATCAGGCTATTATCCATAATTTAATTAAAAAATTCCACAATAAATTATCTGATTTATTAATATTGTAATAATCTGTAGTACACATTGAGAAAAAAGATATCAATTTATGTCAGTTAAATAAAGGTAACTGAAAAATAAATTATAATATAGAAAACTATTAAGTTGCAAACTGATTGCGTCGAAAAACTACGAAACACTATGCTGATACGAATGTCATATTAGTTATAC
>JAPMOQ010004434.1:3828658-3861160 GCA_026543055.1 Argiope trifasciata | reverse complement strand
ATACGGAGATAGAGAGAAAGCTGAAGGGATACCTTTCGTTGGACATATTAAATAATAACCATTTATTTAACAGTTATATTTAAAAATTGATCATATGGTGTCAACAAATCAAACAATGTCACTGAAAAAGAATAAAAGTATATAATCAAAAGAAATCAGGATCAAATGAAGACAAATAAAATTTGTATATACTCATTTACAGCTAAACCATCTCATCTGTGTTATGATTTCTTTTCATATTTGACAAAAAAAAAAGGATTAAACAATCTGTGGATGATTCCAGCTAAACAGTTAAAATAAAGACATTACCATCAGAAGTATAAAAACATTTTTTTTTTATTTATTTATCTGTCTCTACATTTTAGGTTCAGTCTAATCCTTAAAATATGTAGAAGAAAAAATGAGAATTTAATCGGTTTCGAATTGATTTCCTTTATTTCTGGTCTTCGAATTTCTATAATGTAGTCAGTAGTAAGAAAAAATCAGTCCTTCCATTTTTCATTCTTGTGACTTTGATCTTCATTTTATTTATGTTTCTTTATGCTTCTTTCTTTTTTCAATGCTTTTCAATTTTGCAAAACAGTTATACTAAAATTATGAATTTCCATTTTGTAGTTCCTTTCTACTTCAAAATTTCTTATATTTCATACCTAGCAATGATCAGTTATTCTCTGAAATATTTTGAAATACCAAGTAATATTTTCAATGAATTTTACGAGAAAGGAAAAATGAAAGGTTACTCGTATTCATCAAGATTAGAAAAGTCTCATTAAGACAACAGACTAGTCGAAACATCTCCGCCTTAACGATTTTTCTTTCCTAACACAGCTGAAAACTCTTTTCTTTTCAAAAAAATGTAAGCAAATAAAAAAATAGAGAAAATATTCTCCAGAAAATAGCTAAAATGTATTCCAATGCTCCCCCTAGAATTTCTTAAGAACGAAAAGCTTTAAAACACACCTCATCCTTTATTACTATCGAAAATACCTCGTAAATTCTTAGGGAGGTGAATTCCCAAATCAAAGCTGAAGGATTTCTTGAAAAATGCGTGGCAAACTAGAAAAGGGAAGGAATGAAACTGAAGTAACAAAAAAAGAAAGAAAGTCTAGTTATCGTTAATATTAAACGAAAGAAAGTGCCTTGGTGATAATTAGCTGTGCGCGCCTGCTTTTGAGGGGGTCCAATAAGATTTCCTTTAAGAGAAAAAGCTCTAATTAGGCATAGCCAAACTTCAATAAGCTTCTAATCTTCTCCTGGAGCCTCTAGAGAAACTGGCATGCTAATTATTTATTGCTTAAATTGCGAAGTACTTCTTTTGTTAGTTCTGACGAGCGTTACTTATTATTCAGAACTTGAAATTTTACGTCACAGCTGGGGAAGGTTGGGCTTTCTATACTTTTCCAGGCACATCATTAAAAATATATTCTTTTTTTCGTTCACCTTCAGGTCCCAGATATCTTCTTAATGTTGAATAAAAAGAGCTAAATTGAAAGAAATGACATTTTGGGCTTCAAATGTTTTATTATTGTTTTTTTTATCTCCTTTTCCTTTTTTCCAGCGATTTACACAAGTAGAGAGGTTTTTTTTTTTCTTTCTTTCTCCTTTTTTTTCCTTCCTTTTTTGAATGCTACTATCATTTAAATTCATAAAATTCTGTCCATTATGTGTCTTTAGGGAATGCTTTTGTAAAGCTGGTAGAAATAGAAAAAATGGAAATAGCAATAGAAGGAGTTTTATTATTCAGTGTTTTTGTTTTGCTTTGAATAGTTTATTCGCTAAAAATTAAATAATAATAATAATAAGTAGATTCGAGAAAATACATTATTTAACTCAATGGGTTTTTTTCTTTATGAACAAAATAATGGCATTTGAAATTCCATGCCACATTTTTTTCAATTTATTTGCTAGATTATAACGTTTATAAACAATTTTGAAAAAAAGAAATAATTCTTTTTTAAAGAGATAAAGGATACACTTTGCAATTGATATTTAATCTTTAACAAAACTAATTTTAAATATTTGTTAACAAAATGTATTAAACTGTAAGAAATTAAGAAAATATTTTTGAAGAAGGTCTTAATAAATTCATTTAAAATTTTATATTTTTTTTTATTAATTTGGTTTTGATGCATAAAATGGAATATAAATTTTTGTACTACAATGTACCATTAACTATATAATTGGATTGATGAAATTAATTGTAACTAAAATAAGAAAGTCACAAATAAAAAAATAATAATTTTGTAGGGGAAAATATGTATAATGAATCTGATGGACACCTTATTTTTTAAAAAATAAAGTTCAGCATAAAACATTAATTTTAGCATTACCAGTTAGAAAAAGGTTTGAAGTAAAAATTACAAATTTCAATACGTTAGCTTTTCTCACCACCCCCCCTTTATTTGATGGAATCGATGTTTTAAAAATTAAACGACAGAGATTTCTCATAACTTTTCATGTATTTTATCTGCATATCTATATCTATCTATCATTTTATTTTGAATATAAGTCGAGTAAAAATAATTCTTTTCGTTACAGTAAATTGCTTAAACAGTTTATGATTTCATTGTATGAAAATATTTTTTTATCCCGAAAATTATGAGTGCTATTATTCAAAATATTGCTTAAACCTAAGTAATCATCAATTAACCTCATGGAATATGACAACATTTCGGCATATACTTTAAAATATATAATTTACTATATTTACTATAAAACTTTATATATTTTGAAATATATTCGTATTTTTTTCAATGCTCTCATTTCGTTACTTAAGCATAATATAAGCCACAATGTAACTTGCCTGAAATATATATTTGATAAATTTCGTATATACATTATGAATCGTAAGGACAGTTTAAATATTATGGAATAAAACGGATGTTCATGGAAATTCTTTATTAACATTTCTTAACCTAGCAATTACATGTATTTGAATGAGTAATTATAATTAATCGAATTAAATTTTAAATATACATATATACCAGTCAATATAGTAATTATTAAAATGTAAAATCATTATTTGAAAAACAGTATAAAAAAACTAAAAAATTCTAATGCATTAAGATATCATTCATTATTTTTAACTTGATATTTTTTATAAAAAGTTCATTAATTTTTAAAGCCATAAGACTTGTGGCAATGATTTTACTTGCGTTGTTTCCTGGTCTAAATTAATAATAATAATAATTATTATTTGGTCAGAGATTAAAAATTAATGTAAAGAGATTAGAGTAAATTTTAAACATGATGTAAAATCTATTCAGATAGGTATTATATAACCAAATGAAGAGTTTTCAATTAAAAATACAAGTAAATAACTATTATGAGAGCTATCTTATCCATTAAAGACAATTCAATCTAGATTACAAAATATATTCTCATAATTGGCTATATACTAAATACAGACTGTGAATTAATTATAAATTAGGATTTAATTATTCATTTTTTTAATTTAAACAATATTGAATAAATGCTCAATACTTTCACTTAAATTACTTTAATATTTTCATTGAATTACTTATTTATCACTAGTTATATTTACAGTGTAAAGGGTTTTTTTCCATTTTACATCTGCAATGTAACATTAGATGAATTTTAAATTTATGTGATTTAAAAGTAAATTTAAATATTGTTCAACAGGAAAAATAATACAATGATGTAATTTTAAAAATAAATTATTGATACCCTTGTTCCAGGTATATTAAATTAAATTCTTGCTTAAGCCATTTTAAATACCTGGTACTTAATCAGTGCACGTAGAAAAAATATTTTAATTATATATGTTTTTATGGAAGGAGAAGTCTTTCATGACAACAAATTAAAAAACACTCAAATTATGTTAATTTAAAGCAGTGACTCTGAGCCTCCAAACTAAAATAATGTTATTTTTATTTTGTTCAGCCTTCGGCATAAAAATATATGTAGTATTTTTATACATAACTTCATTGAATAATAGATGTATAAAAAATAGAAGTCTTTTGGCAGCCCCAGATTGTTCAGAATGTATATTTAACGTCCTAAAGATGTCAGGTGCCATCAACAATATAAATAGAAATCAATATTTTCATCATTAGACTTTTTACGCGGATATAGTCAATTTGTTGAGAATCGTTTAACACAATTATGTTAAACACTGAATAATAAATTAGTTGACTGTGTCGTCGCCATGATAAATAATAAAAAATAGCATACGAAAATATTTTGTGAAATGTGGCTTTAGATTAATCGAAATTTATTTTCTGCTAAGCTATTGGCTTGGAATGTTTATATTTTCAAGATTTTTTTTTGATATTAGAGGATAAAAAATCGAAGCAAATTATTTTATTCATTATTTATTTCATATTTAAAATACATCAAAAAGATGAAAGTTAATAAAAATAATTTATAATTTTATACTTAGCATTAATAAATTCATTTTAAAATTTTCTCTCAAAATTTTATGCATAAATATTTATTTCAAAAATTTAAAAATAGTGTTTCAGTGTTTTTCTGAAGCTTAATTTTAAATTTACTTTCTGTTTACCAAAAAGAGAGGGGAAAATGCGACATTCTGAGTGTTAATTTACATTCCTATTTCATGGATTCAAAAAAAAAAAATTGATTTTTTATTTCTGACTCAAAAATCACATATTGCTTTTTCTAAACTTCTTAAAATTATTTGAATTTAATTTTTTTAATTCAAACCACAGCATTAAATCCGTTTCTGGATACCATTTGGGTTGTTAAACAAGTCCATCAATATTTTTATTTAAGAAAATAGTGGGATTTTTTTTATTATTTTAAATTTAAGTGTTAATATGAAAGAGATATAAATTGAAAAGAATAATAAAATAAAATTTCTTATTGTGTTTTGTTTCTCTAGCTTTTAATCTATTGAAAATATAACCTTTTATCTTTCACTCATTTCCAGTATTTTCTCGATGTTTAGTCAATAAATTTCATCTTCCTGTAGTTTATGAACAACCTATATTTTGGCTTCTTCAGTTTTAACTGTTTGCAAGAGGAAATCTATTACCAATTGAACAAATATATATCAGGATATTAATTCAACTTTGATATCTGATCTGGAGAAAATATGTCAAAACTTTTCAGGTTTAAAGAAATATTTTTGAAATTGTTGTGGACTTCTGATAATGTTAAACATAATAAAGAGATTCAGATAAGGTTTATTTCCTTAAGATTATAATGCATAAAAATATAATACTTGAGAAATTAATTTATCACAAATGTTTCCAAAAGTAGAACTTTTAGAAGGTAAAGCATTTAATGAAAATCATCCTTGTAATGATGTTTGAATTAAATTTTTATTATTATGAATTAAATTGTAGAAAACTAATTTTGATCTCTATTATTTATTTGCTGAGCGAATTCATTAATTTCGATTTCTATCTAGAAATTAATTAAAAGTAATATCACCTTGATCTACAATTTCAGATGGATAATTGATTTTGCATACTAAAGAATGGAACTTCATCAGAAAACTATCATTTCCAATGTACTCTTTAAATATTTAAAATGTCTGTTGTTTCAAACTTACTCATTCAGAATAAAGTAATTTTCAATAGTTTGAGAACAAAATAAATATTTTTAATGAATATTTTTATATTTATTTAATAAATAAAATGAATAATACTAATTTAATAAATAAAACCATAATATTTCAAATGATGGGTGTTTCGATATTTTTTGATGGAATAATGCAAAGCAGCTTATAAATATGATACTAAAATATTAAAACTAGAAAAAAATATTTATCTATAATTAAATTGGTATTATAATTTCAAATGATATCCAAATATTGGCCTATATTGAAACTCGTAAAATATCAAATATGACATTAAAATATTAACAAGTTAAGTGATGAAGTACTTAGATCACTGATAAAGAAAAAAGCATATTTATGATACTTAAAAAATAAATTCCATTAAAAAATAGCATTTCATTTCACAGTATTTACATTAGAAATCTGTACCTAAATTATATGTTATTTATTATGTAATAATAATTTTTTAACATATATTTTTTTGAATTTTGAAGGATAAAAACGAATATTTCCGGCAAAACATTCACTTATTATGTAATAAATTCCTTAAAAAAATCTCAGACAACTGATTTGTTTGGATATGCGTAGCTCCAGAAAAAAAATTAATAAATAAAATAAATTCACCCATAAATTTTGTTTCTATATCTAATGAGGATGCTAAAAAGGAAGAGAATTTTCTTCTTAGCGAAACTTCTTAAATATCTTCAATTTAAACTACTTTCAAATGATAAAAAATACCTTTTTCAATTCTTAGTTCTCAATGAGGGAGACTGGAGATACAAAACAAATTCAAATTTAATATAGTACAATTAAAGAAACTAACATAATCATATAAAATAAAAATGTTAAGATATTTAAAAAAATTTTAAACATTTAATTTTTTTAAAAAATTTTTAATGCTTGTTTAAAGTACATCCATTGAATAATTAATTTCTACAAATTTTTCCTTTTATTTCGAGAACAACAATTACAAAAAAATTTCTATGTGTTAATATGTATTCATTACACCAATTAAATTTCTTAAAATACCAAATTATGAATAGCTTATCAAAGAATCTTAACAACAATATTTGTAAAGAAATTGGTTATTTTAAAATGCCAATGAAAACTTGGAGTAATAAACTCAAAATTTCTTTCAAAAATTCCCTTCAATAAAAGAAAAAGACAGGTGAAACTCTAAAGAGTTCTTTAAGGACGGCAAACGAAATTAGCCAAAGAAAGAAAATAAAAGTAACCAATAAATCCTCTAGTTCCCGATGCATTCTGTCAAGCCCAGAGAAGAGTAAATGTGGCGAGGACAATTAGGAGTTACTATTCGATTGAGGAGAAATGGTTGAATAAAATAAGGGGCAAATACGAAAGGATGGATTTTCAAGACCGGATGACGAATGGAAGTTTAAATATATGAAGCATGACATTAAGATCGTACCAGATGTCTCCAGTAATGAGCCAATTTTTCTGCAACTTCACATCGATTGCATTGTTACCATAGAAACGAGAGTTACAGAAATATTTAAGTCATTTCAAGACTTTTCCAAGAATTTTTTTCAGTGTTCATTCGCTTTGGGATTTAAAAGGTTTGAGAGGAAAAACTGGCGACAAGTTTAAATAGATTGATAGAGGGTTCTTTGTTTCCTCTCGCTAATAAGCGCTTAAGTTGCTACGAACTGAAAAAATCAGAAGATACATAAATCACGAATGTCTTATGTGATTCTTTTTTGGATTCTAAATGTGAGACTGCTGATATTTACTTGACGTCTGTGTCGGAAACTGCGGGAAAAAGAAGTTAATCAAGGTATGCATTATTAAGGTTTTGGTGTTAGAACATTGTGGATTACTTTAAAAAAATAGTTTTTCTTGTCTTCGTATTGTTATTCATTAATATAAAAATATTTGTTCATACTATAGTTTCATTTTTAAAAAATCTCTCATCTATACTTATAATAAAGCTCAATGTGTGTGTGTGTGTGTGTGTGTGTGTTGGCGCTCTACAGACCAGACCGTTCGACCTACAGCTACCAAATTTGGTACATGTATACCTTGGAGGTCGGGAATGTGCACCTCGGAGACCTTTTTTTGAATTTTTAATTAGAATTTGAATTAATTAAAATTTAAGCGAAATTTCGACGTTTTTTCGCTATAACTTCCGAAAATATTATTGCACAAACATGATTTTTATATCAATTTAAAGATAAAAAAATTAGTTTTCTAACGGTATCAGTTTTTTAAATTTATAACGCAAGCTTCTATTTTTAACGAATTTTTAAAGAAATATTTTAACTATGTTTTTATCACGTGACTGGATAAAATAAAAGAATGCCGGAAGTTCAAATTAAAAAGCAACAACTATCATCGCAAATCAAATCTAAAGAAATACAACTTTCAGCACGTGACTGGATAAAATAACATAAATATAAAATGTGATATCTTCTAAAAAAAATAAATGCAAGGCAAAGGATTCTAAGAAATCGTTTGCAATATTTATATCATTAATTCCATAAATTATCTTTATTTACAGTAAACCTGATTGAATTTAGACAGGATATACATTGAAATCCCGACTTAATGGCATATTTATGTAATCGTTTGCATTATCTGTATCATTAATTCAATAATTTTTTACCTTTTTCCCTTTCTTTAAAAAACATTTTAACATTTTGGCAATATCACCGAAAAAAACATTTTTAATATTTTGGAAGCATAATTGATATATTATTAGAGCATTAAACTCAAAAAGTTTTTCCGAATAAAGTTACCGACTCTTTAACTACTAATAACTGAATCTTTTAACTTTAACTATTTCTTAAATTTTGGCTAATGAATATGGGATTTAATTGGAAATTTTAGAACGCATTACTCATGGCGAACCAGCTGGTCGCCAAAGGCGGCTAGTATTAAATAAAATAATATCTTCACATGCTGTATATTTAGATAGGATTTAAAAGAAATGTATTTCGTTTCTTGAGAAATACGAATGATTTTTTCTTGTATAAAGAACATTATTTTCATATTAAGACTTTTTCATCTTTACTGATTTCTAAATATTTATGTCATGCTACAATGCTCTCATTTTTGTTTTTAAAAATTAATTGATCCGAGATTTAATATTAAAAACAGGTTAAAAAATGACATTTTTAATCATTAATTGAAGGGAAATTCTAAAAGGAAATTAATTTTTTTTAAATAATTTCTTTTTATTAACAATTAATTTAACCTGTCAAATATTTTCTTTGATTTTAGTATGATTAAAATCTCTTTTATTAGATTTTTTTAAAGTTAAACTATTTGGTTTATGGATATATGAAGCATATTTCAATGAATACGCAAAGACATGCATGTTTTTCTCCATTTTTTTTATCTATGTGACTTTTATGATGACTAATCTAAGTGTAAAATTTTACAATACCTACAAAATAATTCTTTTATTTCTCTCATTTCTTTGCAAGAACTTTGCAGCAGATAAATTTCATTTTTTGACATATATACAATTATGTAATCTATGACAATTAATACATAATTATAAAATATGTATTTGTATATGTATTAATATGTAGCTATAAGGCTTATATTTGTTATTTATTCTAACTTTTATTCAGTGATTTGAGATATATTCTTATGGAGAAATGTAATATTACTAGTACAAACTGAAAAATTCCAGGAGGACAGCAACCGTGACTAAATTTCATAATTCTTATTGAAATTGTTTGCCTTAATATAAAATAATATCCCTTTATACTATGTTGATAATATGTTGAGCATTAATAATAATATGTTGAGCATTAAAAAATCTTCAATAATACTACAAACCTAAATCATTTACAAAATAACAAGTTTGGTAGGTCATTCCGTATTCGTGTACTTGGTAATATGACAAAATACTTATGCAAAATGAGTGAATTTATTACATATGTTTTTATTGAGAAATCCTCATCTTGAATAAAGAGGTAATACAACATTGCGACTCATTGGACATGATAAGAACACAAATTATTTATAAATTATACAGTTATCTATACGTGAGTGTTTTAATTTTTCATTTAGAATATGTCTAAACTAAATCTGAATGACGTCTTTTGATGCATAAATTTCATTTTAAGAAGCCTAAGAAATAAATTAAGGAATCTCTCTGTCATATAAGTATGCAGACAAATATTATTAACGTCATGAATAACTACTTAAAGAAAAACATGTTCGAAAGACTTAATTGATTGAAACTCATTATCAGAATAAAAAGAATAAAAAACCCATTTATGGCAGCGCATTAATTAATTATTAATGGCTTTTTAGTTCTAATTTTGTACTCAAAATATGGAAAAGACAATTAAGAATATTCATTAAAGTCATAAGAAAAGGGATATTCATTTAAAAGTGGAATCATTTAAAAAGAAAAAAATAATAATACATTAAAATTTCTTTTTCTAATGAAGTCATGAAATTATCTTTTTAAGGAAAACTGCCATCAAATAAAAGCTAAGCAATCTATATTTCCATTTGGTTAGTAGATTTTTTTCAAATTTTCTGTAAGCAAGATTTTTGTATAAATTAAAATTGATCTGTGTAAATTCCTTTTTATAAAGAAATTCAAAACAAATTTAATTAATATTTTATTAAAAATATTTTACTATTCTTCTATGATAATGCAATGAATAATATTTTAGCAAAATCTTTTAATGAAATTAATATCGAAATCATGATGAATCAGGTTGAAGGTAGCAGCTTAACATATTACTATTTTTCATTAAGCGTTTCAAACTATTTAGTATGTAAAATAAAATCTACTTTTGTCAGTATGGTAGTATTTATTGTCTAATTTTCTTATTACAAAGAAAAATAAAACTATCAACAAATGGCAGGTAATGATATCAAATTTATAACGAATCAATATTACCAAAATTCTATTGTAGTGATTAGGATACTTAGAAAGTTTTTCTATTATAATACCTGTCAAGACTGATATTGACAAAATAAAGATATCACTGAAAGTTATTCTGCTCTATATGTCATTGAAGGCTATAGAAAAGTAGAACAGCTTATACTCGAGCATCGGAATCTTCGGAATAAGTTTGAATATGTAGCTAAGATATATTTAGGCGTTTCATACCAAACATATAATAATTTTATTGCATCTTAGAAATTTCTTTCAGCATAAGAGAAGTATTCTTACTTCAGGCTATTGATAATTACCAAGAACGTAAGGGATTTCAAAGTAATGAATGAAATATTATAGAAAGAAAATTTATTAAAAGAAGATTATATATTTAGGCAATACGAAAAATATTGTTTTCCAAGATTCCAATGTTGGAATAAATTACTGAATTCAAACGTCTACATTAAGCATTTGGTCATTTAAAATTATCTTAAAGGATAACCAAAAATTTGTGCAAGACTTGAGTTTTCCACCATTAGTGCAGTAAAGTATTGGCAATTTTATTAAAGGAACCATTTGACAACTGATAGCTAGGTTAGACGGTTAACGCAAGATTTGAGCTGAATAAAAAACATGGCTCTTTTTCTTTAAAATGTTATAATTTTATTGAATCGTAGAGTACACAGGATAGGGTTGTGCATGAAATAACAAATAGGGCAAATGAGCACATCTTTGCTGATGCATACGTAATCTTTTGTCAAAATTTTCCATGGCTATTTTGCATAAATATTGACTTAGTTTATTTGAAACAGAATTAAATGTCTCCCTTCAATGCATGCGTTCTTACCTGCATAGATCTTTTTTTTCAAATAACCTCATAAAAAGTGGTGTTAAATCATCCAATCTAGGGTACAAATTCTCAAATTTTTGAATTATGGCTACCAGGATTTCACCATTTTTAAAATAATGTCCAATAATATAAACATATAGCTCTATCTTTTAACGGTACATTTTTAACTTTCCTAAACTATCAGCCGTGAAATGTTTTTTTTTTCTAAGAGGATGTCCGATATTTTGCTGCAAGGGTAGTGGCAAATTAAAATCTTGCGTTAATTTTGGCACACTGTTTACAATCAGCAAGAAATTATGTTTCTTCACTGCTATATGGTGTCATGATGAAATCTGATCATCGATTAAATACTAATGAGCCTCAGATGGGATGATTTATAAATAACCTAACAAATTCGTTCAGAATCTGCAATAAATATGATTTTATCAGTGTATACGTTCTTCCAATGAAAATGATTGATTCGCATAAAAATACCTTAAGAGGTCAAACTTCATTAAAAAATGCCTTTTATTGTATCTGACTACTACTAAATGCATTATTTTAATGCCAAAATCAGATTTATTCCATTAACATTTTGAACATTTCGTGTAAACCAATTTTCGATCTTTTTTTTTCAAATCCGTGTTCCTTTTCATACATCATTGCCAAAGCGGTATCATTCTGTTGAATTTTTCCATTTTGCATATTCTAAGCAAACGACTGCGTGATGCACATAAACTGTCTGCTACAAAGACTTCCATTTTTCTTCCCAATACTCACAATTCCTTTTAGAATAGACGGTAAATAAATAAAAAAAAATCTTACAATTTCGTATTTTCAAAGCAGCATTCTACAAATTGCTCTTCTCGGAACTGAAAGGATTACGAGCTATTTATGTATTTTTCATTTAAAGTTTAAAATTATGGGAAAAAGAAGTATAGAGCTCTGAACGGTATTTTCAAAAACGCATCCGGAAATTCTAAATGCAAATTGAAAGCCATTATTTCTTTCCAATGCCAGACGATAAGTGATAGATGACTTCCTTGAGCAATCTACAGAACATAAACTAAACTTTCAACTGATGAATAAAATGGAAAGTGGATCATCACTCTAAAGGCACACAAAGGAAATGATGGGGAGATAGGAAAGCATTTCTTTTGTAATGGTTTAAAACTGGGATTTCCAGCAACATCTCTTTTAGACGGGGATTTACTGTTTAATGTGATGAAAATCATTGACGATATCCAACATCTAAAAACCTTTTTTAATATTATTTTTGATTTAAAATCTAAGTGGATTCTATCTTTTTAATTGGAATTAAACAGCTTACTTTTTCATGAAAAGTCCTGTTATAAGAGCCAAATATATAAAAAAAACATTAAAAAATGTAACTAATTTAGAATGCAGTATTATTTATACCAATTCATTTCTCTTCAAAGAAAATATTTATTATATAATATATAAATAATTATTTACTCTGTCTGAGATATGATAAAGAGTTTTAAAACAAGAATTTTATTATTTTGAAAGTTGTGGAAAGTTATCGACATTAAATGTTTAATTAAAATTAACTGTGATGCATATAATTAATTAATTGTATGATATTTAAAAAAATTTTTTTTTCGGAAAGCATTGTTTTTACTTTATAACAATATATTGAGAATGATAGGGATATATGAGACTATTTCTTTTGAAATAGTTTAAAAGTGGAATGTCCACTAACATCTCTGTAAACAATGAAGTTAGTCAGTACGTTACTTTTTAATGTGATGTGAATCATTGATGATATTCAACATCTGAATTAATTTTTTAAAATTAATTCAGATGTATGTTCCAAGAAGCAGTCTTCATTGGAAATTTAAATGGTTTCTCTTTCATCTTCTAAATTGGAACTAAACATTTTTTTTTTAAATCAACAAACATATCATGTAATGTGGTATAAAAGCTTTAAAAATTATAAATAATTTTGAAAACAGTATTTCTATCGGTTACTTCAAACAAATGATTTTTTGATATAAATATATTGCTTAGTTTTTCTAAGATGCGACGAAATTTCAAGAACTCTATTATTTTTGAAAGCCATGAGAAGTCAATAACAAGAAAAGTTGAACAAACATTAATTCTTGCAATCTACAAAATTTTTCATTTTATTTTGAATTTTCTTTTCAAAATATCAGTTTTTAAAAAAATATTTCATTTGCTTTACAGCTACATATCTATTTCTGCAAATCCTTTATAATGAAAACGGCTCACATTTTGATTCAAAATTATCAGACCAAGTCATTCCGTATTTTATTTTTTAACAAAGGTAATATTTTTAAAATTATAGGAGTAAGAATATATGAAAGTTAAAATTATTTCACTGAAACTCCAGCAATTCTTGAATGGATGTTCCCATGAGCTGTGATTGTGCTCATTCCCTTTTTTGCGTGTATTTTATTGCATTCCTAGATTGGTAATAAAATACACGCAAATAGTTTTTTAAAATTTTTCTAATACTGATTTTTTTTTAGTTCATAGTTCTTTAAACTCCGGAGAATGTCTGTATGAGGTTCTATCTATTTTTATTCTGGAAGCAAAGGGAAAATATTTCAATAATAAAAGTTAGAAACATTTTAAACCAATCAAACGAACAGTGCCAGCTTCCTGAATTAAGGGCTGAGCGTCTTCCCTATGGTCTGGGCGTTCTGGGGTTCGTCCTGGTTCCGGCTTGGCTTTACTGTGACCTGTGTTCTTTATGTCAGGTGAGTGAAACATCTTAACTGAAAAAAGCTCCTGTGTAAGCAAGAGAGAGTGTGAGTGTCATCTTCATTTGAGTTAGACTCAAGGGTACTCAGGAGTCTTATCCTCAGAAGCTACTGCTCAAGCTCTGCTTAAATCCCTGACTTTGTCAGTAGGCTTGTTAATGGCTAGTACCAATAGTAACAACAAAAAGTAAAATGTAACTGAAGCATTTCTTGGTTTTCTTATGAAAATTCCAATAAATTCATCTGTCACACAAAACTTTAGACATTTCATGTGAAATTTATAGCACACTATATTAAATAACTTAATTACTTTTTCCAAAAAAGTCATATTATTCCTAATGAGCATAAGCATATACTTTTATTGGATTTTAAATTCTATGAAAATAATTATTTAATTATTTCTCCTCACATCGATTTGAATAGAATTATTTTCAGCACTGAGTGAGAGAATATTTTCGTAAAAATACATGGCATCCTAACAAAAACATGTTTCAAAATGTAACATTATTTATTATTTAATGATAAAATAATCTTCAATAATAGATTCCTTTATTTTACTCTCAAAAAACTTAAACGTTTTAGAATGCCACAGGTAAAAATTAAATTTAAAGCTAGAAAACGAGAAAAAAAGTTTACTTTCCTCCTATTCTTTTACTATTAGTAATCGAAAGATGATCTTGTGCATATAATATTTCTGGTTGAATATTTTTATATCGAATTTTGTTAAAACAATTTTGGCATTACCCATATAAAACTCCAATGTTTGTTACTTACTCTACAGGATAAGATATAATTATCTTATTGAACGGAATTAGAGAATTTTGAATATTATTCAACGAATTTAAAATCAATTAACTGATTTAACGTACATAATATAGAATATAAATAAATCTGTCATCAAAATTATTTGTGTAACTTAGATCCTTATATCAAAAACTCCTACGAGTATGTGGTTTAGTTTAGTTTAGTTATACTAACGTCCCGTTTTAAAGCAACACGAGGGCTATTTTGGGACGGACATCGTAATTTTGAACCGCGGTTAGATGGCGAGGACAACACCTGAAGTGGCACCCCCCTCTCCAAGCCACACCACACCAGTGGGAGGACGTTTGGCCTGACAGATTTGACGTGCAAGAGACCCCCTCACACGACGGATCTTCGGTGGAATCGAGTCTCGAACCTGAAACCCTTCGGTTCCGAAGCCGAGACCTTACCACCAGGCTACCGCGACCCCTACGAGTATGTGGTAGAAAAAATGTAATCATTTATGAATTATACGATAGATCATAAGTTTCTATGTGCATTTAAGTTTTTATATATTATTTTTACACAGATGCAATATTTTTGCCTCAAAACATGTAAATATTAGCATCTATATAAGGCAAATATACATCAATATTATTTTATTTTTGATGTATTGCATACTTGAAATTCTTTTTATAATAAAAGAAATTACATACCATAACTACTATTTTTTCTGCTGAATCATTAGGTGAAAGTTCATTTTTTAGTTTATGACCATATTTTGATTCATTTACATTATTTTTTCACAATATTCTATTTCAGTTATCAATAGTTCCAAAAATGTACTTTTTTTATAATTATCATCTTCTCGTTTTTTTTTATCGGATGTTGTCGAGATAAATTCTTATATCATATAAAATAAAATAAAATATAAAAATTTAAAATTATCCCTAAGAAATAAACATTTATTTATTTTATGAATTATAATCTTGAATTCAATTAAAAAATAATAACTTCAATAGGTAATTTTAAAACAAAAGGTTTTGCACTTGAAATAAAAATAATTATATAAATGTATAAAAGAGCCAAGCGTAGTTGCATTTTTTCCGATTTAAGACTTAAAAAAAGATTCTTAAATATTGTAACGATTAAAACTTAAGCATCTAAATTAAAATATGCTTAATGAAGAACAATTTGTAAAGTGAAAAAGATCTTCAAATAAAATATAATTAATCAGTTTTGAAGGCAAAGAATTAGTAAATTTAATAATATTACAAGAATTTTCTTATTTTATTTTTTCCCCATCTGAAAATATCAATATATGTACCACTCTTGCAAATTCGGTTTTAAAATCAATAATTAAAACTGAAATCCAATGTCCATATTTCTACTTAAAAAATTAAGTAGAATTTAATACATCGCTATTTTTTAGCAGCATCACTTATTGAATAAAATTTTAAGACATATTGAAATTAACATAAAAAAATAATTCAGATCAAAAAATGTGTTTCAGAACTAATAATTTTTTCAAATGGCTTTCTACAATTTTTTGAGCAAAAGAGATTGTTCTTTAAAAATTTCAACTCCAAATCATACCCTGTAAGAAGATATAAATCTTATTTTTGAAGGACATAAAGAAATTTTGAAATCTTACATACAATACAAAACACATATAAAAATGTTCCATTTCCACAGTGATGGTTGCATTTGGGTAGAAAGTTCGAAGCACAGAGAATAAGAAGAAATGCAAAAGAATATTTCTAATATTTGTGACAAAGTGCTTTTACATGCAATCATTGTCTGTTTCAAAGCATTACTTCACATTTCAATTTCAAAAAGTATGTTAAAAATTGCATATAGAAATGCACTATTGGTATGATTGTTGACATTTATTTATTTTATGCGGGTAAAAAAAATTCTTAAAATTATCCATACTTCCCGGAGTTTTTTTCTTACATTTTGAATAATTTATATTGTATATTTATATTTCCTATAATGTTTCCTTTTTTGCATTTTGAATAATTTATCTTGGATATTTATATTTCCTTTTATCTTTTGTTAGTTTTTTTTTTTTTTTTAATTTTTGCTACGTGAGCTAGACACTCGTTTTTTTCTATACTTTAAAAATATTTATATCTAGCGTAATTTTACGAATTCAATATTCATACCGGTTACATCTTAAAAGAAATTGGTGACATCTTCGTCTGCAATTCACAGAAACTGAATTGGTGAATAAAATGGGCAAAATTGCTGAATATTCAATAGCAATTTGATCAGTATGCATTATTAATTAATTAATTCTAAAATGATTTTTGTACCAGATATTATGTAATAATAAATTTGTATGACAATTTTTCACATGAAAATTCAACTATAAAGTATTACTGCCAGAAAAACCAGAAAACAATATCAGTTCAAGATAAGAACTTGATGAACGAATGAAGAAAATGATAGCCCCTGACATCATCCTAAATAAGGAAAAACTGACGCCATTAAGGCAAGATAAAATTTAAGTTCATTAAAAATATTTGACACTCAACGAAATGCATGGTATAACGCTATTCAGTTGTAGCTTCTGATTACGTTTTTGGATCAAAGGAATCCAAATACAGTATAAATATACATAGAGCATAACATCGATACTGGATAATTCTTTATTGGTATTAGAGTATGGTTCGATGAATTATGTTTCTGCAATAATGCTGATTCCCACGTTAGAAAAAACCATTAAAATTGCCCGATACTAACTTATGTTCAATCATAAATGCTACTTGGCCTATGAAATTATAAATTTGGCAATATTAGTAGTTTCTAGGCAATAGTAGTGAGTAAATAGACACTCAAATTTAGTCACTGGGCATGAGACTTATTTTAAATTAAATCATCTTTGCGTATATAGATTACAATAGTTCAGACGAGGTTAATTAATCAGCAAATTTGTATGTGAGATGATTATTTCTTTAATTTCCCTAAATGAACTCAGATCTGCTCCACGAATTACGAATTTGATGAACCATACTTTATTTGTCATTAATTTCTTCAAAACTTCAAATGCTTGAACTGCATTATCAAATGAATATTACATTTATATAATGATAAGGGTATAATTAAGATGAGAGTAGTAAAACTGAAGACTGAAATGATAAACAAATGGTAAAATCAATGGCAGTTTAAATTTAATTATTTATTTGCAACGAAAATGAAGGCGCTACTAGAGTCCAAAGAGACACAACCACGTACCATTCAAGTTGGGTAGTTCCCGTTTATATACAATAGTACTTAAAATGAATATAAACCAAGAAAGAAACTATCAACATTTGATTCAGACACTTAGATTCATTCTTTGAAATCTGTAAGTTAAATTGAAAAATTATGAACAACTTCACTAATAATCCTATAAATAGAATCATAAAGGTATACACAATCGCAGGAAATTAGTCTCAAATTGAATGGATTTGTTGCTTCTTTCGTTTGAGAGTAATAATAACATTTAAAAAAATCAACCGTGTTACATGATGTAAGACTCCTGCTCCTCGGCTCCCAACGGTGAAAGCTGCAAACTTGTTAGGAGAGGAAAGGGCACGTGGTGTCCGAGGGGGTGAAATCACAAATAGAGGAACAGATAAGGAGAGAGGAAGTGTGAAGGTCATGTAGTTCGCCATAATCGAAAGAATTTAGTCGCATGCTTTTTATTTATTCTTTGTTCTATAAATAATATAATAATCAAGAATAGAATTGTTTCCTTATTTACTTTTACACTATCAACAAGATTGAATCAGAGAATTAATATGATTGAGGCAGATATGAAATGACCTCTCATTTCTAAAATTAAATACGGCACCAGCCATTTTGAAATAGACGCTAAAAATTCAAGCTAGAAGTTGTGAGAGAGAGGAACTTTACTAATGCGATCAAAGTTTTTCATATAGGAAAAAAAAAAACAATTCTTATGAAAAAAAGTTTTAAAACATATAATTTGCTTTCATTGCAAATTCAATCTTTTTTTATTTGATGTATAAGAAATTTAATAAAAATATTTTATGAAAATACTTTATAGTAAATTTATTATTATAAATGTTGATTATATTTAAACATTGAGTATCATTAAAAAATGTCATAGGAAAAAAAAAAAACACCAGAAAACTATCATGATATGTGGACAAATCTATTAAAAATTCTTCCAAATATTTCAAAGGCTCATTTAACAATAAAGCATGATTGAATAGCAATTCTACACATCAATTTAAACGAGTTGCAGAATGAACATTTAGTTAAAAAAAGTTTCGCTTTTTATTCGCTTTGGTCTTTACTAAATTTTTATTTCCTTTAACAAGTTAATACACTTTTTCCCTTGGTGTCATGATAAGAATAAATCATATGCATTTATATTACTGTTGTATATAAAGGTGACATATTATAAAGATGTTTCCTTTTTTATCTTTTGTTTGCATGTCTTTTTTTATATCGAAGATCTGAAGTAAACAGTTTGATAGAAAAAATTCATTATATAAATACACAATTCTTATAATGCACGACAGAAATATAGTTAATTTTATAGGGAAAGAATTCACTCTCCATTAAATTTGTCAATTTAATTTGAGTTAGGCATTTTTAAGAGTGTCTTGATGTTTAGTAATGTCAACTTTGGAAAAAGATACTTATTTAATTTATCATTTTTCTGGAAATTCAGTTATTGAATATAAATTTTATTCAAGTTGAATTCAAGTTATAAATTGATGATATTGATTTTAAAATACTGAAAAAGAAATAGATTTTCTAGTATGACTTTAAAAAATACTTCTGTGCAAATATTATAATGAGAGATTACTGATCACAAAGGGAAAGTAGAGATAATAAGAAATGATATTTTAAAAAAAAAACCCTCATTTATACCTAGAATAAAAGCATTTCATTGGATGGAACATGATAGGTCAAATTATAACGGATTCTTTCAAAAAATTGTATATGCATGGAAAATGTATGAATTCCCTTATATATTTTAGTTTACTTGACTATGTCTTGGTAAAAAATATTAAAATTCTTTTAGAAATTAATCTTTAAAGTTCATCTGGAAGTCAAAAGGATAAATCATTTACCAGTTATAGTTATTAATAGGAACTTATTCTTTCACAGAAAAATGTATTCTAAATATTCACTAGGGCCAGCTGCATATTTTTCTCATTTGTTCTTTAACCCTTTCAAGGGCGGTGACATACTCCATATGTCACCTTTTTACAATTTTTTTAAAACTAGAAAATCGCGTTGAAATAACTACATAAAATTTCCTAACGTTTTTTAAGTCTTTATCTTGCCAATAGACGGCAGCACGAGTCTTAGAAAGTATTCTGTTTCCACACAAAAAATTCAAGATGGAAGCATGTTTTCATATGATGTAATTTGTCTTCATTTTATTCCGATAAACTTTATTTTCGAATTCAAAAAGCTCATTTTTTTGCGTCATTCATGTTAAAAAGCGTCATGAATCCCTAAAACTGCTTTCATTTCATAAAAATACCTTCTAATTACGAGTTGCATATTTGTGAATTCGCTCCAAAACATGTTCTAGATGCGCGGTGACATACCCAGTATGTCACCTACCCCCCAGCCCCCTAAGGACCTTAATTTTTTTTAACTGTAAATTACATGTCAGTCATAGGATATAATCAGATTTAAATAATTGTTTCGAAAAAAAAATCATTTTTGGCATAGTGCCCCTGAAAGGGTTAAATAAGGAATGACTTCCGAGGCAAAGCATTTACATTTGGAGGTGATCTAGTCCAGTGTCACAATGGAGAAATAGGAAAGAAATTCTTGACGTTTTACTAGAAAATTGTCGTGACATTGATAAAAATAAGTTACTGTCCATAGTCTGATATGCACTGAGAGTAGGGTAAAACTTTCCTGGCTATATATAGAAATATTGTCTCTAATGCTTTTCACAGTGCAATGTGAAACAGAGATTTGCTGCAAAATAAGTGTTCCCAATCATGTAGTTTTTTCTTAACACTTTTTAATTGATGCATTGTTAAAATCAACCAGTATTGATGATTGCGAAAAGTACTCACTATGTCACTTGATTTTATGAACATATAGCATTTTGCATGCTTTTAATTCCACCAAATACAAAATTATGAAATTACCATATTCGAATAATTTAAATTAAGGTTAGTATTTTGTCAAAGTAAGTTTCTAATAAACCATAAAGACTTCGGCTTCACTTTTTTTTAATTAAAGAAGAAAAGCATTATGTGCCACACTTGCTCTTTTTTTATTTAACTTGGCATGTTTAGAAATAATATAATGCAAATTTGAGGTCGATTGCTCACAATAGCATTTTGACAGTTGAAATCAGAACAATATTCTAAGCTTCCGGTGTCAGAAAGGGAAAAAATTAAAAATAATTAACTGAACCGTCATTGGAAAATTCTTTCGGAATCAAAAAATATTTTTCAGTTAAGGATGATAAAACCATGCTTTGGATTAACATTTTTATCTAAAAGAGAGTTAATATAAAGGCTTTGAGTTTCCTTCCATCGCTATCAGATGAGACTTGTATTATTTAGCTTTTCAATCAGATCAAAGAGAGAATATTGAAAGGATAACCGAAATCAGAAGGCACAGATTATTAAGAAAATAATATTTTTGGTTATCGAAATTTTCGTTCCCTACATTCTGAATTCGAAGATATGATTCACTCCTTAGCTGCTATTTGCAATATAATTTGGAGTGATTTGTTCCTGAAGAGCTGAATTTTCCTTTAAAGCGGAACAGCAGATGAAAGCTGCTAAGCTATCTAAATCAAATCCTGGAGTTTTGAAAATGGAAGGATTAAAAGGAGGAGAACAAAGTTTTATTATTAACCGATGAAGATAGTTCTTAAAATATTCAGACTTAGTATTTAAACCATACTTTACAAAGATAATAGGATTTTTGTAGTAACCTACAAAGAATGAAAGATACGAATATCCCTGAAGTGGGGATGTATAGTAAAGCTGTCACCAACATTGAATGATTTATAATGTATTTAAAAATTCCTTGAATAATAGAGAAGATAAATTTCAAAGCTTTATAGAAGGTTTTTGAAACAAATACCAACTTGTATCTATTTTATTTCTTCTCAAGTAAAAATAATAATTAAAAAATAAATAAAGTTTATGTTATTTGAATTATTTTATGCGCATATTTGCATATCCCTTTTTCGAAAGTTTGACTTTTCTGATGAGTAAAATGATATTGATTCATTTAAAAAGAGATTAAAAGAATAATAAACAACACTTTATTTTTCATTATTAAATTTATTGTTACCTTCAATAGAAATTGAAAAGTAATCATTCTGTATCGGGTAAAGAAGTATAATTTTCATAAATCACAGCGATTATCCCACTTTAAATTAAACAAATGAAAAATGCTTTTTAAGAGAGCAACATTTTTCTGAATTTTTTATTCGGCAGAAAGAAATTTACGCATCGTTTAAAACTGATTCTGAATTAAGGAACATAACAGTTCGTCATAGTCAATATTGGAAATACATCAACTTTTTATTGTATATTTATATAAGAATATTTCTTATTTTGTCACAAGTATGTGTCTTCTGAGAAGTATACTAAATGTGAAAGCATCATGAATATGCAATATTTGTTTCAGGGGATACAGTTTGTATTTTTCTTTTTCTTATCTAGATAGTTAACTTTGCTATTCAAGAGAAAATATAACATAAATTATTAAAAGTTTATTTAACAGTTTTTACGAATGCTTTTGCTTCTCAGAAAAAATAAAAATTCAGCGGCAATGATCCGCATTTAAATATTGCAATTACAATGCGAGTAGAACAAATATGATACTTCAGATAAAATAATTTTATTTCTCAAAACGAAAAAAAAATTGTTGATATGTGCATGGCAGAATAAATTACAATATTAAATCATAAATGAGTGAGAAGCTATTCATTCTATAACTCTTACAATATTGGAACTTTATCATTGAGATATGTGCATCATTGTCTTATTAAGAAAAACGATTATGGATAATACAATTAGCACAAAACCTTATTATTGTAACAATATTTTCCCAATACTGTCCATCATTCAGAAAACAACCTCATGAAGAAGTCATGTGAAGTACTTTCCCATTATATTGATGCATCGAAAAAATCGCCAAATAATCGATAGTCGGAGAAAGCGAAACAAATCACCGAAAAGTAGACAAGTGCAATATTACATCTAACGTAACATTCAAATTCAGGTTATTTACTAGGAGACTTGGTTCGTATTTTGTTCACATTTGCTACATTTTTTTTTTTTTTTTTTTTGCCATTCGCTTCGCTTGGCGACTTGACTCAAGTTTGGCTTACATAGATGACATCCTACTAACGAATGAAGGAAAGGAAAATTATAACTTACTCTTAATAAATAAGGTTCTCTTAGTTCTCAATCAACTAAAAATATAAATTTCTATTCTATTATTATTTACTAAATTATTCCTATTTAATAATTGATATTATCTGTAATATCACTATTAATTCTGTTTCAACGTTATTTTAATGTATTTTTCGAAATGTCTTTCAAATATGCTATGCCTTTTAATCATTAATTAGCATGATTTTTTAATAGTAAACATCATTAGATGAATTTGAGATTACGAACATACAAGTAAGCTGGAATAGATTAAGAGAAATAGTGAATCAATATTTAGAATGGCTGATGAATTATACTTTCAATATATTTCTTCAGATTTCTTATAAGCAGTCGGGTAGTTGTTTATATACGTTATTTAATTTAAATAAATGCATTCAAAAGTTCTTCCAGTCATTTTCGAATATGAAACTAAATTTCCAAGATCAAATTAAACAATAGTTATAACAAAACGAATCGTACTATCATCACAAACTTCTGTTTTCAATTATAAGTAATTATTTATTAGGAATAATTTTCAAAAATATTAAAATGTTTTACCTTTTTACTCTATTTACACTTTACCTTTATCACACACACATCAAACTTTAATCTTTAGTGGAATTTTCTTATGTTAAAAGACATAAATTGGAATTTAATGCATATTAATTATTCAAATTTATTATAATAATTTCTCAGTCGGCTCAGCAGTTCCTGAAATAGGGAAAAAGCAATAATGATATTTTACAGTTGTAAAGATATTTTATGCTTCACAATGCACAAACAATCAAAAATTCCACATTATTTATTAGTCTAATTTCAATATTTAAAGACGTAGTAATACGGTTTATTATTTTTTTCTTCGGTAATTAAGAATTAAGCTTTTAGCTACTCACAAATAAAAAAAAAATACTTGATCAACAAAATAGAACGAATATTGTTTTACTCAACATTTTAGGGAAAAAAACATCTTGTTTTCGTTCATAGAAATAATTTAAATGGTGTGTTTTAGTTTCTACATGTTTTTTCAATCTTTACCTTAATACAGAAATTCAAAAGCATAAGTATTTAAAAGAGTTTTTCAAAAGAAATCTTCTCAAACACAATAACATTATTAATCTTTTTCTTTTATAAAACGGAAAGTCGAAATATTAACTTGATTATCTAAACAGTTTATATGAGAAAATGAAAATCAAATTTAGAAACTTGAAAAGGCAGGCCGCTATTAGAAGATAGACTACACATACGATTGCGATTTATTGGTCCTGTAGTGCAGGGTATGTGTATTTAATCCAAGGGAAAATTATTCTTCATTTTCTAATTTATTTTCACACATACACGAATATATAAGTACACTCACGTGGACGACGATCACATATATGCAAGTAAACACATAATATATCTATTGAAATATATAAAGTGCCGCTAGGAACGAGTGAGTAGATAATACTTTTTGCCGCTAACGGAGAGCGAGCGGAAGCCTGCCAGGATCAGTTTCAACAACACCGGGTATGGTTGCTTAGAAAAAATATCTCAAGAGCCCTCCCCTCACATACCAAACATACTTATGGGTTGTAGCATACTGCGACATCTATATTCAGTATTCATTTATACATACGAATAAGAATAAAAAGATACAAATAAAATAATTAACCAAAAACAAATATTAAAAACAATTAAATCACGTTAGTAGGTTCTCTGATGCCTTTTGACCTGACTTTATTAAAAACCTTCCTTTACACAATCGCGAACCGAATGTAAGGCAATGGATTAAGTATAGATTTATTGCCAATCAAAATTTTGAGATTCAAAGGACTGCGTTTATACATTTTTTTTTTTAAATATTGATTGACCAAGCTGTTCGAAAAAAGATAGCTGTCAACAATAAAATTCTTCATATGCGGATTGATTCCGATTCTATCAATATCAATTTTATTTAAATGAATTCAACCACATATTTTTTCAGGCATGCAATCAAAATTAAAATAATTTTTAATAAAATGTTATATTGGTATTTTTTGTCAAAAATAAAACTTCAGATGTTTATAAACGAAATGACACTTTCAAAAGCTTATTTTTTTTAAAAATGACACTTTCAAAAGCTTATTTTTTAAAAATGACACTTTGAAAAGCTTATTTTTTAAATGATGAACAAGACATATTTATTTGAATTGAAGTCAATATATAAACGTTTGCAAGAAAACAATTATCATTTTTATGCATAATTTTTAATACATAAACATACAATATCCATACCATTATGTTTGACAAATTCTAAACCTCAAAAATTGGCAGCCATTTTTTTCCCCAAACACAATGTTCTTTTTTTTTTCTTTCAACAAACAAGAATCACATTTTCACTTTTTCCTGAAATATACAGAAATATCCTTTTCCCCCTCCGCTCAATCAAACGCAAAATTGCCCCAAACCGCTATCGCTTCGAAAGGGGGAGGGTGCACAAAAGATGAATCCGAAACAAGAAGACAAAAAAAGTGGCCAAATCTATGACCCCGCAGGAATCCATGACATAAGAATTGTGGACCAAATACAAATGGAAGCAGTAGGAAACGAAAAGAATGAAAGAAAGGAGAAATAAAGCTTGAGCGAAAAATTCTCCTTTTGCAATGTCTGGAAGGCTGGTTGTAGATTAATGGCACAAGACTACCAGAATGTCTCCCACCTGTTCTGCAGTTCTCGATTTCCCACAAAGTATTAAAGAAAAGAGGAACAGCAAATTCTATCGCGTGCAAAGCTTATATTTTCCCATCGCCACCTACCCTTAAAGTTTCAGTCAGTAAATGGGAAAATGTTTCTTGTCATCCCCCGGGAAAAACAAGGGAAAGGGGAAGACCCCGTAGGAAAAAACAAAAGGTATAAAAAATACTAGTATAAATCCCGACTATCGAAACGAACTGTCTACTTCAGATTTTATAGTGTGGTATTATATTTTCTCCTTACCAGCAGATTGCGCGTAGATGATGTATTTACACGGGGGAAATTCCCGTTCCTATATACAACACAGTGGTGCATGCCAGGAATTGATGGTGAAAAATGTAGCTCCTGAGGCGAGCTTAGGATGAGATGAGATAAGCTTTGAATCCTAAATAGCGAGTTGGGGAGGGAGAGAGAATGCAGAGGAGTTTTTATCGTAATATGCGTAAATACAATGTCTGGTGTTTTAAAGTTCAGGAACGAAACTTCATACTTCCGCAATTCATAAACTCCCTCGAAATAATAAATGGAGTTGATTATGTTGATCATGATGTATGTTTCTTTTATCACAGAATAAGGGAAAGTGAGGTTGAGTTCTTGTACAATGTTTCGGTATCAAAGGATTTTTATTTTAAACAGAGTTTCGAAGAGAAGATATTTTTGTTTCTAAATGCTACAACGTAAATTTTAAAACAAGGTTTATGTAACTAATTGAGTGCATTTATATCTTGCATTAAAAATTGTATTTTTATTTTGAGTAAACGTTTTAAAATAAGAAAGATAGCATAGCAGTAGAATATATATAATAACTATTTCTAACATTAAAAGTTCTTTTTTATTCAATAATATCAATAATCCGAAGAAACGAAATTATAATCATTCAGATCTGAGTAGTTGAATGGGTTGAGATTGAAATCAACAATCACGCCTACGCAAATTAACAACATAACACCAATATGTGAACTAAACAAATATAAAAATTTACTCTGAACTGTAATGAGATCTATATAAATACTTATATTTAAATAATAAAATACATATAAATATAAAGTTTATAAAAAGTAATTGATGCATGTACTTTTATTGTGCTTTTTATATACTATAAACAGCGCTATACATTCGTGATGGTAAAATG
Source organism: Argiope trifasciata (assembly GCA_026543055.1). NCBI lineage: Eukaryota > Metazoa > Arthropoda > Arachnida > Araneae > Araneidae > Argiope > Argiope trifasciata. The sequence continues at coordinate 3,834,191 of JAPMOQ010004434.1, read as the reverse complement.
TAAATAGCTTTACAATTAATAAATTTCAATAGCAATGTTGCTAGACATAATAAAATCATTGCATTAATCATCAAAACACACACACACACACACACACACATATATATATATATCTGTGTGTGTGTGTGTGTGTGTGTGTGTGTGTGTGTGTGTGTGTGTGTGTGTGTGTGTATGTGTGTGTGTGTGAGTATAAAATTAAAAATTTAGAAGATATATGCATAATATTGAAATTACATTCATCTTCTAATAAGGATTCCTATAAATACTTAATCACAAGAATTAATTCTTTTCAATTAAAATTACAAGAAAATTAAATTAAGAAAAAAGCAAAGTACATTGAAAAAAGAAAAATAATAAATGAATAAAAATTCTGAAAAATCTCTAAATTGGTTATATGCCTGATCAAATAAAAATAATTAGTTTTAATAATATGATATAGCTTGCAATTGTAGTGGATATTTTTCATAACTTACCAAAACCTGATAATTAGCTCGAATTCCTAGAAAAGTTGAAAACATATTCTTCGTTGCATCGTGAATATTTAGATTTGCAACACCTACAAAATGGGTTTGAAACTAATAGAAATGATGTCGATCAGCACGTTTAAATAGAAAAATGATGATGAAATCAAAACCAGTACTCATTATTCTTGAGCAAGCAAAAATGTGGAACACTTTAACATACTTTTATAAGTAAAAATAATATGGCATTCCACTTTTGTTTGCTCTCGGTGAATAAGTTATAATCGAGTTCCAAGCTAAAAATGCATACGTTTGCAGTCTTTTAACTTGGATAAAATGTGAAGCCTTAAATATTCATAATTTATTACTTTACATTAGCAGCAAAATAGCTCTTTCTTTGCTTCTTATGTTAACTGAACTTCTTTATGTATTTTTGAGTTCAAATTGTTCATACTTGAAGTATGAAACAAATCCACATTTTCTATACTTGATTGGAAAATCAGTGGTTAGTCCATCTAAAGATAAAAATTTGTGCTTCTCAACATCGATATACTGTCTTTATTCAATGTCATGTTCTCCTTTTAGATTTCTTGTGCTGAGAAATACATAATTAATACATTCTTATCTCTAAAAGACGTATTTCTAAATATAATTAGAATTTCGAAAAAATAAGACGATTTTAAGAATAAAAGATACTTGTTAACTTTACAAACTGGTTTTATTAAATTATATAATATGTAATAATATTCAAGCCAATGATATTAATTCTCTAGAAAATATTTGAGTTGATAATATTACTGTCTTTCATACAAAGTCATTAAAACGTTCCGAAAAATTAGAAAATTGATGAAATATTATTATATAATCGAAGAAAGCCAAAACGTATAATGAATTAAAATTATCTTCAGTTGTTTGATGAAAGAAAGTTTATCAACGCAGTTAAATAATGTGTTGAAAGTTATAAAGATACTTTTTTTAATAATAAAAAGCTCTTATATAAATTAATCGAAATATAAGGCACTACTCTTCATAACTACAAAATAAGCAGAAATACATTTCTCGCATAAATTCGTCAATATGTTTAATAGAAAAGCAAAAAGTTCGAAATATCTTTGATAAAAGACTAAATAAAAGGAAAACTGTTTTTCATCGTAATCTTTAGATGAGAGAATTGCAATGCAAAATGAAAATAATGGAAGTTTGCAAAAAATATCATTTTAATCTAATACTTTGAGAGAATATTACATTTATTTGGACAAGAAAAAGAATAAAATTGTTGAGTTCAGATTAAAAAGCTTACCCAAGTCTCATTTTCCAGTAATACCATCAAGACACTAAGATTTTAAAACTCGGAGCGCATCTTGATCTAACATTCCATGAAAGAATCGTTCATTAAAAAAGATTACAAAGTTTGTTAGAGGTTTAAGAAATAACTGGGTGAAACTCAAAGAAAAATTGCTATTAGGAAAGGGGAAAAAAAAATAATGTTTTGAATCGCATATCCTTTAATCGTAGAAAAGATCTTCTGACTTAGCTTCGAAATGTCTTTTTCCTTTCTTTTGATATTGCAGTGGCTACGAAGCAATTTTAAACTTTTTTTTGCGAAGAAAAGAAGAAAACGACAGTGAAATCTTAAAGTGTGTTTACCTTGACTGCAACTCCGGTCGGAAAAGCTTTGTTCCAAAATTGTATTTAAAAAAAAACAACTTTATTGATCAGACTTTGGTGGAGATGCTGATTGCAGTAAACTCTCTTTCGTAAAAATCGAATGTCACCACAAGGGAACATGTTGACATTTTCTCCTAGAGTATTTTCTTTGTAATCGAATTTAATGGTGTTTGCCAGACCAAAACTACGGATTTCATCGAAGAATTTTCTATCAGTTATTTGGCTAGTTTGAGAATACCAGATAGATTGATAAATTGTACGAAAAAGAATTCTAGAAATGGACAGAACACTATTCATTAATTCTTAATATGTAAAACAGTTCCAAATAACTTGTCTAAAATTTCTTAAAATCAATATTTCTGTTAATGGATTTTATTTATTTCTGGGTTATTTGAGAATATATGATAGATTGATAAATTACATAAAAGAGAATTCTTGAACAATATGGTATGAATTAATTCTTGTTATATAATATGATTCCTAACAAACTGTCTGACATTTCTTAAAATCACTATTTTTATCAATTAATTTTATATTAAAGATTAAGTTTTATTCACCTCTGGGGTATTCAAGAATGTCAGATTAAGAGATAAATTATACGAAAGGGAATTCTGGAAATGGGCAAAAAGATGTTCAATAATTTTTATTATATAACCAGATTTCAAATAAATTGTCTATAATTTCTTTAGAACAATACTTTTATTTAAAAAATTTAACTTTGAGTGTTTTGGAATGTGTAATAAACTGATAAGTTCGAAGTAAAATGCTGGAAGAGGGCAAATCAATATTCATCAATAGCTAATTTATAATACGACTCCCAATTCAGTTTAATACATGCATTAATAAATTGTATATTATAAAAAAATCATTAAAAAAAGAATTACATTTTGAATAAAATTCATTAACAAAAATGAAGTCAGCAACCAAAAGTGTATTAATAATGTTTAAGGAAAATATTCAGTTTAATTAAAATATATTCTAGGGAATTACTTGATTTTTGATTTAATTATTTTGATTTTATTGGCAATTGTTTGAGTCCAATATTATTATTATTCTCATTTCTAGCAAATTGATATTTTTAAGGAGATTAAGCTCTAGTTATTTTAAATTTGAAAGATTTATTTCAAAATTTGTATTTCTAACTACTTTCGATTTTTTTTTGTATTTTGTTCTAGATTTTTAATATTGGAATTTCTTATTTCTAGCAAATTGATATTTTTAGAACTGTCAAATTGAACAAATTATTTAATTCATTTTGTTTCTAACTGGTTTTTTTGCTAATAATTATCACTTAGTTATGTTGAAATTTCTTCTAATGCATTTTTGATCTGGCAATATTTATCTAAATATGCAATGCAAGAACACGAATAGAGAATAAAATATTATGTTTCCGACAGTTAACAATCTTGTAACTGTCGAAATTTCAACACTTTGGCAGCATTTCGAGTAATTAAACAGTTACGAATCGTTTTGCTTACACTGCGAACAAAAATCATGATTATAAAGATGAAATAAACATTTGCATTTATCAGTGTAGCAATGCTCAAAATATAGTATAATAAATATTCTAATGGCCATAAAGTTAACTGAACTCTTTCCATGAAAAAAAAAATTAAGTTTCTTCGTTGGCATCGTAAAAATAATTGAAGACCTACAAAGCATGAAATAAATTATTTTTGCTTTATGATACACTTATACAGATACTATGAAATTTTCAGGCATTCAGGATAATGCTTAAATGAATCAAGGAAAATTCTTATGAATGTAGCATAGATGTGGGTACGTAATGAGGAGTTTTGAACTTCAAAATGCTAGCGTATTTTGAAAATAATGAATAAGCAATTGAAGGAAATTGGAACTGTTTGGAAGGAAATTGGAAAAATTGGAACTGTTTTTTTTATTCTATATATTTACCAGATTTGAATGATTTGATTTTGAACTCCAACAAATTTGATAAAATTAGAGTTACGCATATAAATATTTAACCCTTCGTTAGGCGCGCGACTTTTGCTGACATGTTTAGGTGCGCGGTCTACACTCGTAGACCAAATTAATTTAGTGTTTAAAATGCAACAAATAAAATTTCTTGATTAAAAGGTGATTCATACTTTTCTTTTAAGTATTTAAAAAGGTAATAAAGTAATTTAAATAAACTTTATTACGTTATTAGCAGTTTTTACTCGCAATAAAATCTTGTTATACATTTTTAAGGATTATTTTACGTACAAAAGCAAAAGTTAAATAAAATAAACAAAACTAAACAAAAATTAATTTCTTGAGTTCGAAAATCAAGTAAAAGGGCAATATTTACTAACAGCATTTAGAAAGAATAAAATGAAAATCTTTTTGATCATTTCACAGGCTTTTGTATTTTCAGTTATTCAAACACGAGACACACATGTCAGCCATGTGTTCTTTGCGTGCAGTCTGGTGGCATTTGCAGCAATCTCGCCTGGCAGACATATTTCTTCTCGGACATATGCTGCGACGTCCCAAATAATTTTCCCCTCACTATTTTCCATAGCTTGTTGAGTTTCTTCAAGACCTAAAAGGACAGTTGCATGCCTTCTAATTTCCACAGGCAGTTCTTTCAATGTTGATCTAACTTTTATTTGTGACCGTATTAACTCCCATGCAAACGATTCAATAAATTTTCGCCTTTTTGTTTTATTTTTTGGATTATTTACCTTGTAAACACAAAAGGCATTTGTAACAGAGATGTTTAACAAATCGTAGAAAAGTATCATAGGCCATCGCTCAGAGTTCCTTGCAACATCATAACTTCGACACATTTGATCTACTAAGTCTACGCCTATTTTAGTTTGATTGTAGAAGGTTATTTCCGGTTTTACCATTTCTTCCGTTTCTTGATCGTTTGCATCGTCGTGGGGCATACTTTCCAGTGGATCCTCTTCAAATTCGTCCCCAGATTCTTCCATTTCTTCTTCGCTTGACAATTCTTCAAGCCATTTCGTTCACACTTTCGGGTCCCTTGAAGTTTCAACACGGCGTCTTTTACTTCGCGGCATAGTTTGTTTTAAAATCAAACACACTAATGCTTTAAAATAGTCAAAAATTTTAACTTTTGAGTTATAAAGCGCGAAGAAACAAAATCGCAATCTGATTAAAAATGTGACGTATTAGGCGCGTGGTCTACAATCTTAGACCAACTGAATTCTTCCGTTAATAAACTAGGCGTCTGCACTCGCTAACAAGCGAAACGACACTGGTGGTGTAAAACAGTGTATTTAGAACAGCTACTGAGAAGGAAGTGTCTGTGCGTGCCATATATTAGAAATTATTTTATTTAAAAAGTATCTGGTCTACGATCGCGCGCGGTCGTAGACCAGATACTTTTTATAAAATGCAAATGAAAAAGACATAAGTAATTTCTTTACATATAA
>JAPMOQ010004434.1:3814999-3828648 GCA_026543055.1 Argiope trifasciata | reverse complement strand
TGTCATTTCTAAATTCGACTACCACGAGTATTTCTGTTTGACCAAATTTATCAGACATAAATTTATGTTACTTTCTTTTTTTTGCTGAATACAAAATTCTATTTCTGATCTTTTTTGAGTCTGTCTGTCTCCTATGCTAAAAGAGTTTTAATATTTTAACAAATAATAATGATTTGACTTATATGGATGTGATAATCATGATTTTTCAGCAATGCGATTTAACCATTCTGATCTATACTATTTATACGTGTCTTCTAATCCATACGTTCTAGATAATTAATATGAAATAATAATTATCTGAGATATATAAATGAATTAATTTTTATTATTTTCATAAAAATTAAAATGTAAAAGTTTTTACAGAAAAATATATTTTATTCATCATGTAGCAATGAAATATATGTGGCATGCTTTAGTTTCACTAATTTATGAAATATGAATAAAAAGATGCAATGTATATATTTTCTAAAAATTCTTAACCCTGTTCTGTTCGTATTTAATTCACATATTAGCGTACTGGAAAATCAGAAAGAATTTTGCGACTCAACTCAGAAAGCTGGTCTTTTTTGCAGTAATTGACAGGTGTCATTTAATAAATGGTCTAAACAATAGTAATATGTTTAAAAATAGATCTAGTAATATAAAGCATCTATAAAAATTTACAAAAAATATTGGAAATTGAATGGAATAAATACATTGTAAAAAGAAATATGTAGCATGTTACAGAATATTATTGTGACCCAGGGTTGTTTTTTTCTTTTACAAGTGTATGTGTTTGAAAGTTGATATAGACTATATATTATCCCTTTAGTTGAATTATTATTTAAGAAGATCACTAATGTTTATTTTGTTAGGTCTGTTTCCAAAGTATTTGTGATGACGCAAAGTGCTCATAAGTATGCTTCTGTGTTGTTACAGAACTTGCCAATAATAGAAATATTGATAAATAAAACAATAAATGATGTAATTGAAATAAAATGGTTTGAATTTTCTAAAATTTGGTGTAATATTTGGTATATATATATATATATATATATATATAACATAACCGAATCAAAACAACAATCAATAGGAAAAGAATCCGGCCTGAAAATTTCGTCAAGGGCCACTTTCAAGCAAGGATTCCAAATAAGGGATTTTTTCTGTGAGGCATCGGTATACACTGGTCTAAAGTATTGACACCTCGTGACCCGAAATTCCCCTGAAAATTATCCAAATACAATGATTGATTTAAAACCTTTTTTATTTTTTTAACTTGTTTGAATCAGTAATGATTTTTAGTTTCGATTCTGGTTTGATTTCGTTTACGTGGTTAGTACTGTTTCTGTATCGTTTAAATAATTCTTTTATTATAGTATTTTGGATTTGTTTCATTAATTAGTTTTTTTTCATTTTGTGAACTTTTAGCGTGTAATTCTGAATTGAGTTTTAATTTCGATTTCAACCTAGCTGGTTTCGCTTAATTTTTGTTGACCAAGAAATGGGTTTTGATTGTTTTAATAATTTTATGATTATATATATATATATATATATATATATATATATATATATATATATATATATGAAATGAAGTATAACATTTCCGACAAATCAGTTGATTATTGCATATAACATTGTATAATACAATATGATATGATATGAAATAATTGCGTATTTAATTCATTGTCGTAAAAACTACTTTCGTAATTCTTGAAGGTCTAAGTCATATATTTGATTATTTTCTTATTTTATGTATCTCAGTCAATATGTTAATGTTTAAAAGCGTTTGTAAGCGTTCAAAAGCTTTATTCTACGCACAAAAATGTCCAAAGCGTTTTTTTTTCTTTTGCTTGCGGAACCATCTGCTATGCCTTTCTTTTGTCGACAATAAATCTGTTAATGAGGAGATGGCTTTTTGTTGAACATGATATGATCTCTAAATAGCAACAATGGATGCTCCTTACGTAATGTAAAGTACAAAAAACTTGTTCTGATGTGCCACCAATTTTTAGTCAACAAATATCAGCCCTGTTTCCAGTGGGATTAACAGAATGCATAAAATAAAATTTTGAGTTTTCCTTTATGCCGTGAAACGCATATTATATGTGTCTCTTTCTATCCTAAATATTTATCATTTGAAACAAATGTTGTTGATAATTTGATACAAATGTTGCTTATCATGTTTTTTAAATGTTTTTATTATTTGATAAAATTGTTTTTAACATATAATACAAATTAAAATCTACTCATTCTATTGATGTTGATTCACTCAAGCAGGGAAATAAATGCAGTACCTGAACTGATGAGAAAAATCGGCATCATAAGTGCAAAATGGAAAAATCAAATATCAAAATGTTTGAATCATTATGTTTAAGTAATGCTTCATGTAAAATATTAAAGGAAGTACCACAGATTGTCATTTGATACATTTAAGGCTCAATGAGATATATAATGATACAGCTAATAAAATCAGAATAAATAAAATCTACTTTGAACTAGCTTTGTCGATAAAACCTTTTATTACTAAATTTTAGATACAACCGTACTAATTTGAAATTTAAAAAATCCTCATATTGTTCTTTAGTATGCTTAAATTTATAATAGAGAGAATGTTGCTTTAATGAAATATTAAATCAAAAAGTTAAGAAATCTTTCTTAGACTTTATTTATTTATGAAGGTTAACGAAAATTGAAACACATTAAATCATACGTTGAAATTCCATCGAGGTTTTACTGGTTTCTTTTGAAATGATTCCCAGACACTTCATAAATAATTCATGCATAATATTTTATGCAAGCATTTAAAAAATTATGAACTTTTTTTAAATACTATATAATGCATAACTTCAGATATTTTGAATTTACATGAATCATAGTGCTATTTGTTTATTTACAATCATATAAAAGGAATATAAATCATAGATCACTTAAAAGAAAGGCATTAAATATTTTTCAAACTTTATTTAATAACCAGAAAGACAAATACTATTAATATTAAATATTTTAATCATCAAAAGTTCTATTCTGAAATAGCAAGATGAAAATGAACTCAAATTCTGAATTCATAGATGAAGCATAATAATAAGTAAAATAAACTATGTGATTATTGAATATTATGGCAAGTGGTTAATTATGCTAATTATATGAATCACCATATTCATTGTTTTTAAATATTTCCAAGAAGCTAAGATTTAAAAGATATAAAAATATAAGAAAACTACTAATTTGAAGAAAAAATTAAAACTTTAGGAATTTTAATAACAGAAAATTATTCGTGAAGTTATTACCTGATATCGCATTTTATTAATTAATTAAATTTTATTGATTTTGTTGTTATTATAATTACCAACAGTGCACCAGTATAGATAGTGATGTGTTTCAAATAGTTTATAATTAATTAATAGATTTCAAATAGTTTTCACAGTGCAATTTTAAACAGAACATTGGATTTAATTTTATTTCATTGGTTTTCAAAACGCATGTTTAATTCCAAATTTATTGAAGGTCATTACGCTTAATTCAACAGCATCATTAGCAGCCTAATGATTTTTCTTTAAAAAGATAATTAGATTTTAAAATGTGTAACATTTCTTTCGACAATAATTAAAATATTAAAATGAAGCATTTAAGAAAACATTAATCTAAGATTTCTTTTTAATTAAACTTATTTAATAGCTAAAAGAAACCCAAAAGCAAAGTAAATGTTAAGTAATGCATCATTTCCTAATTTCCCAAACTGCATTTACATAAGGAATATAAAAATTTAGGAAACTAATTAATTTGAGTACCTAGGGTACATTGTTTTGATTTTCTTATATTATTTCCATATTTTTAGTTTCGAGATTCCTTCATCCAACATAATTTTAGCATGGGACAAATAACGGTAGTTGTTTCAGCATAAATTGCTCAAAATAAGATTAAATATGGCGTTTTTTCTGTTTATCTTAAAGAAGCAATTTCTTAATTTATATTCTTATGATACTTCAAGTCCATTTAATTTCTCTTGTGACGTCCGTAAGCCATTGGGGGAATTTATGCCACGGTATAATTGAGTGGAGCATCCTAACTCCAGAAAAGCTTTCGAATTTTTCACTTTTTTTAATGAAACAAAGAGAGTTTATGAAGTAAAAGCATTTACCCTTGAGACATCAAGATAAAATATCATTTAATTTTGTTATCAACTTTACGTTAGAATTCGAAGTGGCTGGTAATTTAATTTTCTTTGGTTTTCTTTAACAAAGTTTTTCGTGAGTATTTGCTTTCTTTTTCCCAATTTTTCGCGAATTATTTTTCACAATTTCTTTATTATGGCAGAAATGTTTCCAATAAGTTTTGACATGCTAAACGATGCTGCCCTATAAAATTTCCCGTGATTTCTTTTTCACTGGTATTAAAATCAACTTTGCGTATTCAGGATTTTTCTGGTAAAAGGTCTTTGATTATAATGTAAAAATCTTGCACTTGACATTTGATAAATATAAAAAAATGAAAAAGCAGATCAAAATTAAAGAGTTAGGCAATCCCAAAATCACATTATATGAAATTACATAAAATTACAAACTAATATTTCAATAGATAAACATTACATATCAATTATTCGCAAAAATATGGGAGACTGAATTATAATTTGCCAATAATAAAAAATTAATCGTATTCAAAAAATATGCCTATTCTATAATTTAAAACAATGGTCATTGTATTATAATACAGAATGCATGTTAAGGAATAAACAACTATGAATGAATTTATTCTGATACTATTATTTATTGATGACTATTTGTTTAATGTGCAAGTGTATTAAAATAGTGTCATATCTTTGAATATTAACTTAATCAAAACTTAATGAAAAAGTCTGTTCATAGAGATAGAGTCAGAGATGTCTGGATATTATTATGAAACTTCTCTTTCTTCCTTTAAATGGGATTGATTTAGTATCCGAAGTTCCTCCTTTGTTCATTATATGTGCTCATCTAGATGGATTTGAGGGACAAGAGGGTTTATAGCGAACACTCAACAGATGCTCTAGCACATTTTTGCTTAGAGATAAGCGGAATACTACATTGTATGTCAATCTCTTAAAGAATCTTTTCTGTCAATGGTGTGAGAAAATTTCATCTGATCGTTGAAATAGAAACTTGGGATAATAGTCTGAAGTTTCTGAGTTCAAATGAATTTAGAAATGAAAGTGTTCAAGAAATAACCAAGATACATGTATTTGATTTTGTATAATTAATTCTATGATCCCAGCGTGAATGAGAAAAGTTTTGATTTATCCAAAACAAAGTTAAAAAATTCGATAACTGAGTTGCAGTTATCTTATTGCCAGCTATTTTTGGTTAGGATTGACACTGCCGATGTAAAATGGATAAATCTTGAAAAGAATGTCTCTAATAATATTCTAATTCACTAAAAATTTATTATTTAATTAATTCAATGATTAAAATAAATAATCACAAAAATGTTTGAAATATCATTTTGTATAAAAAGTATGATATTTAAAACATTAATAAAAATAATGGTTGTTTAATGCAAAATTCTCATCTTTAAACATAAAGCAATGTCTCCTCAATCTCAGTTAGGCTTAATTAAGGATCAAATAACAGAAGTATTACATGGGAATTAAAATGATTTTAAATATCGTGTTTGTATCTATATATTGAAAGATCTCAGATCAAATATTTTAAGTGGAAGATTATCTTACTAATAAATTCTAACCAGAATTTTTTTATTAAGCTCTAATGAGAGAGATATTGAGGAATGCATCCATCAATTAATTTGGAATTTTCTTAATTCTTATATTATTTATGAATTAATTACCTAAAAATTTTAAGATATTGTATTAAAGATTATACAATATTCATGAAACATATCAATGCACTTTCAAAGTAAATTACAGAAAATTTTTTTTCATTAAATATAAAATAGTAGCAATGATGCTTTGTAGTTTTTTTAGATCCGTAAATGAAAGGGTAGTTGCAAATTCCATTCATTTTCTCTAATTGATATATAGTTTATGAAAGTTATTTTTGAAACGTAAGAATCAAACCATATAAATCACTATTCTTTAAAATATCGATAATTCAAAATAATGCTCTAAATAACGAACCTATCCATTATTTATTTTTAATTGATATTTTGAAATATTGAACAACATATAGTTTCTTTATAATGATTCATTATCAAATATATTAACGACATAATTCCCTTATAAGCATTTTACACAAATCCAATGTAGATATCAGTTGCAAAATATTATTAGAACACTTATATAGCTTTTCTGCTCCAATAATTTGAATTATATTACTCTAAAACAGTACTATCTAATTAATTATTTAAACAAAAGTGTACACTGATAAAAGTTATAAATAATTTTCATTTCATTTATTAGTATTTATTTTTAAACTTTCCTGGATTTTTTTATCGAAATGTTTTATAAGTTATCAATAACGGTTACATTATCGATGAAATAATTGGATCATAGATTTAAAAAAAAACTAGATGAATTAATATAGAAGTAGCGATAAAAAATAAAATGTTGTTGAAGTAAACACATGAATAATATATTTCACTCTATTAGAAGACTTTCCTTTTTGCTATTTAAGTCACTAAAAATAATCTATCTTTTTCGGCGATGAATCAGTATGAATTGGGAATAAATGACAATTAATGTATGAGAAATGAATAACAATAAATAAATGCGAAACATGTTTAGAACAATCTAATTTGTTTCTTACTCATTCAGTGCTGTTTCCAAACCTTTTATTTCAGCTTCAGCATCAAGTAACAAAGAAAAAATAATTTCAAGTAATAATTACCGGTCTCATGCTGAAAATAGTTTTTAATTGTCTAAGGAACATAATAAAAACATTAAAGTTGCAAATAGAAAATCTTAAAATAATATTTATTAAAAACTTTCATTTGTCAAAAAAATTGAAAAATTAAATGCATAACAAATGCTAAATTTGAGTACAGAATTTTGTAATATAAATGCCACAATAATCATCTAAATAACATTGCATTTTTACCTTAAATGAGTCATGTTTGCTTAATTGTAGCACAATTAGAACTAAAAGTTTTTTTTAATTTCTAAATGAAGCATGTTTAATTGAATTTCCATTTACTTTCCTTCTTTTATTTGCTCTTGAACGTAAATTTTATCAAGGGAAAGCACGACACGCATAGTAATTGCTACTTCGATTTAATGCATAAATATTTACTTATTTACAGAAGAATATTATTAATTTCACTAAAACAAATTTCAAGAATTACACAATCATTTAAATATGAAATTTTACGATGGCGTTTTAACAAGCCTAAAGACATCAGAATCTTTTAATTAGACAAATGCGAGAAATATTGTTAGAGAGCAGTGAATATAGTTTGAGAATTTAAGATAAAAATGAATGGAAAACCATTTGAAACCATTTGAATGCAAATCATTTGAAATACAGCCAAAAATTTAACACACTTATTTTATGTTTCGAGACATTTATATTTCACATCATTACATATTTATTTGGCTGTAATTCAAATTAATGCATAACTAAATTTTTACTGAAGAGATTTCATATATAAAAACTCCATTCTATCACTTAAATCAGTCTAATAATCATTTGTAGTGAGTATAAAAATACATATATCATACTATCAATTGCATCAAAAGTATATAAGTTCTGCACACTTTACATGATACAATACACAAGTCTTTCTTATTATAGCATTACATAAATTTTACTTATTATTGATCTATTGAAGAAATCACATTATTAATCATATTCATTGATTAAAATGTAATTTCATTTCCCATTGTTTGAATAAATAATTATGCATCGATAGAAGACAATTTTCAGAGATCTCCGATATTTTGTAAACTATTTGTTCTGAGAAACTCATTGTAAAATAAAATTTCCGTATATTTGCCATTAAAAGAGAACCTTTATATGAAATCCATGCTATTTGAATGAATGTATTCTTCCTTTATTATTTCTTCAAAGGAGACGCATCAATGAATCACATCCATTCCTGTAAATCTGCTTTGAAAAGTCAAATATAACAAAATCAAAATTTTAGAATTCTGTCTATTTCACCCAAGAATAATTTTTTATTTAAATTATGAAGGAATCAAAAACATTTTATTAAAATATGACTAGTAAGGTATCTATGATAAATTAAGTTGGTGATGAAAATTAAGTATTGATAGTGTCTTCAACAGCAAATTTAATGGCAGAAAATATAATAAATTAATTAATTGTATAAGTTTTAACAAAAAAAAGATTTTAAAGATTTTAAAATGCTTTATGTAATCGGTTAAAATATATTAAATATATTATATTTAAAAATTACAAATTTACCCTAGAATGCAGGATTATATAGATATATTTTTTTTCCAAAAACTATATGCGCTTTGAATAGCTTTATGTAATCAGGGAACAATATTTTTTTGAAAAATCTCGTTATTTTTTTTTAATTAAAAATGTTCTGATTGTATTAAATTGTAGCACACACTGGTCTCATTGTAATATTTCTATAATTAGAATAGAAGTACATATATATCAATATATTTTTCCCATGGAAAAGAGAAAAAAAATCGACAGTGTTTTTAATAGTAGAACCATTTATAAAGGTCATTTTAGTAATTTTATAACTTTAAAGTTAAAATCTTGTTATAATACCCCTAATGCAATAATTCGGCTTTTTTTACAAATGTTTATCAAAAAGTGTTTAAGAAAAGAATTTCGAAACGCTAATTATTATCTAATAGCCGCCTTTGGCGACCAACTGGTTCGCCATGAGAAAAGCGTTCTTAAATTTTCAACTAAATCACATATTCATTAGCCTTGAAGTAATTGTGGGCATTGATTGGCCTGAAATTAATATTTTCTTTAAGATGATGAAAGGGAAGTTATAAAATAACACGTTTTCCAAATTCTATAATTTTATAAATCAGTTTTAATTATTGATTTAGAAGACTGATTAATGTAGAAACTTTTATTTAAAATATTAATAAAAATATTTTGCAAAATATGGCTCACAGAGCAAAGTATGGAGAAATCTAAAACTTATTATTCATAAATGCATTGTTGGACTCAAGTTATATAAAATATTATATATTTGCTTCATTTAGATCGAATTACTAGTAGTAAACAATGTATATGCCTAGTAATAATTTTTTACAAATTGGCCATTGGACCGGAATTCGAATGCATATCCTGTATAAATTCAATCCTGTATAAATAAAGATAATTTATTAAATTAATAATTTAAATATTACAAACTATCATAGAATCCTTTGCTTTGCATTTTTTAAGGAAAATATCATATTTTATGTTTATTTTATTTTATCCAGTCACGTGCTGAAAGTTACATTTCTTCAGATTTGATTTGCAGTAATAATTGATTCTTTTTTTTTAATTTGAACTTCCTTCAAACTGATAGCAAAACGGTGATAAAACATAATTTTTTCCCTTTGACGTGCTCTTTTAGATTAAATTTTATTGTTTTGTCTGAAATATATTGTTGAAAATATGGTTAAAATATTTTTTTTAACAATTTGTTTAAAATAGAAGTTTAAGTTATATGTTAAAACACTGATCCCATTAAAAAGCTAATTTTTTTATCTTTAAATTGATGAAAAAATCATGTTTGTGCAATAATATTTTCTGAAGTTATAGCCGAAAAATGTCAAAATTTCGCTTAAATTTTAATTAATTCAAATTCGAATGCAAAATTTGAAAACAGTGCTCAGAGGTGCACATTCTCGACCTCCAAGGTATACATGTGAAAAATTTTGTAGCTTTATATGCAACGGTCTGGCCTGTAGAGCACCAACACACACACACACACACATTGAGCTTTATTATAAGTATAGATATAGATATAGATTAGAACAGTCATGTGAACCGAATAAATCGAAATAAAACCATGTATTCAAGTGGCAACATGATACAGTGTAGCTTTCAAATCAATTTATATCTTATAATTTCACGTTATATTTCTGGGCACAAATTTCTATAAAATAATAAATGAAGTGAAAGTTCATTATTTATAAGGAGCAAGTAAAAGTTAATCTGAAGATATTTGATGTAATGAAGGTTGAACAAAACAACCAATTTTTTTTTTCTTTAGAAACATTAAGAACGAAGTACTAATTATTTTTACAGGCGAACGTTCAAACTACAAATTCACATAAACCCAGGTTTGGAAATGAATGAAATTAAAGAATGTAAAACTAATATCAATTTATTTCTTACAATTTTGCATCAATTTTAAATCATTTTCCATCCATCCACACATTTCTATAAAACTAAATAAAGTAGAAGCTCATAATTTATAGAATTCAAGTGAAAGTTAATTGATTAAATGAAGCTTGAACAAAAGATTAGAATAAAATTTTAGTTTAAATTGCTCAAGATTGAAGTGTTTATTTTTTTTTTATTGGTGAAACGTTCTATACTGCACAAATTCGCACAAAGCCAGCTTTGCAAATAAGTACTTTTTCTTGCTCAGTTATCAATCACGCTGAGTCAAAACAAAGCACTATACGATGGTTTGCGGAGAGAAATAACCCGCTTAAAATTGACATAGTGCATAGTCTGACATAATCCTTGACAATATTTATCGCTCTTCTGAATGCCAGCTCCGGGAACAGCAGAGCACACAATATGTTTCCGTAGAGAGAATATAAACCTTAATCCGCTATCCATCATTGTCGATTTTCTTTTCCGTTTGCAGAAAAAAATATTCAGTTATAAAAAGGATATGAATGCAAAAGCTGCTGTCTTGAATAACTTATATTAACAAAATTATGCCCTGAAAAATACAACTATTTGAGATTCTGCGTTGAGAGCCCTCTTGTCAGCCTCGATTATAACCTTTTCTTTTGAAAATTTCTATATTTTTAAAAGGAAAGCATAATTTCTATGATTTAAAAATTAAAGACAAAGTTGTTGGTAGAATGTTTGAGAAATTATAAAAATATTTTATTTTGAAATTTGTAGAACAATAAATATTTTCCTTATGTTTGGAATACATATTTTAGGGGCAGGAATCAACCTTTTACTCAAGGTGATGCTATTTTTGCACTTCATATACATAATATTTACATCTCCTTGAATGCAAAATGAATCATTTTGCATGGAATTATATTTATTTTACTAAATAAGGAAAAAAAAAATATTATTATTGAAAAGTATATAAATATTTTATCTGTATAAAAAATGCAATAACTATTTTCTTTATGGTTAGAAGATATTCTTTAGAATCAGGAATTTAAACTAGAATAAAAGTAAATGTAATTTTTGTATCTGATATACGTAATTTTTACAACTCCGTATGTAAAGTGAATTATATTGCTAATTCTCATTTATTTTACAAAATAATAAAAAATATTTCCTTCTTAACCTTATTGCATTTTAATACAAGATTTCACATCATAAAGTGACTGGCAGGGGAATTACTATGTGTTTCATTTAATAATTTTTTCTTGTATACTATAGCATAAAGAGATAAGGAGAATTCATCAAAATAAACTTTTTTTTTTATTCTGTATATCAAATAATAATAATTTTTTTTTGTAAAAAAATATAATTATTTGTAAACTATCTTATAATTGCAAATAAATTGTTCTGATTATTATTTAAAATGATAAAAATAATAAATGTTAAACAAATATGATATTAAATTTACGTGTCATTTTTATCACCTTCAAACATAATATAGATAATTATCTTAAATAGTAATAATGCAATACAGAAAAGAAATGAAGCACATATTTATCTGTCCAATTGCTATTTTAAACATACAACATAAAACGTATTTTAGTACCAAATATTTGCAATTTGTATTTTTATTAATATATTTATTCAGCAGGCAAGATAATATTTTTTTCAGCTGGTGTTGCAATAAAAGTAAATATTTAACAGGAAATCCAACACTAGACCATTTTTTTTGTGATAAATTTAACAGGTTTTCTTAAATCATATTGAACCAGATCATGGTTCAATATAGATTTATCACTAGCATTAAATCCTCATGAAACCAAAATAGACCACAAATCCTCAAATTTAATCTTATAAGTACTGACATAGTATATAATCTGACATGATACTTGATAAAATGTCTTTTCCTGCTATTTTTTTTATATTTCTGAACAGCAATGCGCACAATCCATTTTATAAAAAGTAAATAAACCTTAAACCTTTCCCGCTTTAAAAAAAGAAAATGAATGGGTTAGGTTGGGAATTCTGCTCTCTAGAATAAGTTACCGTAACAATACTATGAGAAAATCAAGGAGCTGAGAGATAGCTGAAGTTTCTATTTAGAATGCATTTTCTTACAAATAAATAAAACAGGCATTTCTTAAAATTGAAGAAATATCATTTTTGTTAAATATTTCTTAGTCTATAACATTTCGGAGTTTTCCAAGGAGTTTATTAAGAAATTAGCTCAAATGTTATAAAAATAATTCGATTTGAAATTACTAAACATTTTCGTTTGGTGTAATGCACGCTTTTCAGCATTAATAAGTTTACTTTTATTAATTCATGAGTCAATAATAATACCATTACATACTTATTATTGTTTCTTCCTTCATAAATTGGTATAATTTATCTGTCATCAAAACGGTTGATAATTTTTGTTTGGTACTATATGAATACATGATTAAATGATTTTATTTTTGTCAAAACCAAAACCAAAAAAAAAAAAAAAAAACATAGACTAAGAAAAGTGATTAGGCATTTTGAATTAAATTTAGAACTGGGAAAAAAAGACAAAAATAAATAAATCATTCAAAGACACGACAGAAGAAAAGAAACGTAAGGAATCGATCATCTTTTACAGAAAAAAACCCTAAAAAGCAAAAGTTTTTCCGATCGGAAATTATATTTACACTAAGCATAAACATTAAAGCATATCAAATAGAAAATAAGCTTTTCATTCAATGCTATACTAAATATATCTTCTTGCATTGTTCTCGTTTTATACAAAATTAGCAACAATATTAAAAACAACAATATCTAACATTTTGTGTACTTCAATAATTAAATCATCCGATAAGACATTAAGCAAATCATTCACAAATTTTCTATTCGGATAAGTTATGCACATTTCAGATTACACTAATCCTAACTAATTTGGCTGCTTATATTTATTTTATAAATTCAAATGCTATTATGATGTTGGCTGATATAGCGAAAAGTAACAGACATTTTTAATCATCTCATTATTTTCTAATTTTACATTTTTCCCAAGTTTTCAAACAAAATCTTTTGTCTGGTACAGCTTGTTTTAGAAATCGATATTCATTTTAAATTTTAAATTCAGGACATTATTTTTAAATGAGAGCATTAAACATATATGAATACATTTTTTTAAACTGAAGCTCGTATACTTCATCTTCGAAAAAAGAACGTTATATCCCATTAAAAACATCTTCATTTTAAAAGAAGACAGTTTAGTTAAGATTAAAAAATATTTATAAATTTTGTTTTTAAACAAAAATGAAATTGTTAAAATAACAATCCCTTTTTGTTGTGTTCCCTAACTGATTTTAAAAATTAAACTCATTGTAGATCTTCAGATAATGAACAACATTTATTAAAATTAATCTTTATGATCGAAACCGACGAATAATTGCAATTATGTATGTTGATCAGATAAATATGACATAA